>CAKAJE020000761.1:71546-131879 GCA_916610135.2 Macropis europaea
TAAACTTCTATGATAGGGCAATCAGAGACCCGATTAGATCATTTTATATTTTGTTTAATACAAGATTTCAGGGAAATTCTATCACATTTGTTCAGTTTACGTCGCTCCTACTTCAGATAGCGTAATGGGCGCTAAGCGGCATCCCAAAGTGCATGAAATGACGAGTGAAATGCACTATTAGACTTCTCATGGTAGGGCGAACGGAAACCCGATTAGATCATTTTACATTAAGGTAAATATAAGAATTCAGGGAAATTCTATCACATTTGTTCAATTTACGTCGCTCCTATTTCAGATAGCGTATTGGGCTAAGCGGCATCTGAAAGCGCATGAAATGGCGAGTAAAAATGCACTGTTAAACTTCTAGGGTAGGGCAAACAGAGACCCGATTAGATCATTTTATATTATGGTTAATTTAAGAATTCAGCAACATTCTATCACATTAGTTCAATTTACGTCGCTCCTATTTCAGGCAGCGTACTGGGCTAGGCGGCATCTTAAAGCGCGTGGAATGGCGAATAAGATGCACTATTAAACTTCTAGGATAACACAAACAGAGACCCGATTAGATCATTTTATATTACGGTTAATATAAGAATCCAGCGTAATTCTATCACATTTGTTCAACTTACGTCGCTCCTATTTCAGATAGCGTACTGGGCTAGGCGGCATCTTAAAGCGCGTGGAATGGCGAGTAAAATGCACTACTAAACTTCTATGATAGGGCAATCAGAGACCCGACTAGATCATTTTATATTTTGGTTTATTATAAGAATTCAGCGAAATTCTATCACATTTGTTCAATTTACGTCGCTCCTATTTCAGATAGCGTAATGGGCTAAGCGGCATCTCAAAGCGCATGAAATGACGAGTGAAATGCACTATTACACTTCTATGGTAGGGCGAACAGAGACCCGATTAGATCATTTTACATATAGGTTAATATAAGAATTTAGGAAATTCTACCACATTTGTTCTATTTACGTCGCTCTCCATTTCAGATAGCGTATTGGGCTAAGCGGCATCTCAAAGCGCATGAAATGACGAGTGAAATGCACTATTACACTTCTATGGTAGGCGCGAACAGAGACCCGATTAGATCATTTTACATATAGGTTAATATAAGAATTTAGGGAAATTCTACCACATTTGTTCTATTTACGTCGCTCCCCATTTCAGATAGCGTATTGGGCTAAGCGGCGTCTCAAAGCGCATGAAATGGCGAGTAAAAATGCACTATTAAACTTCTAGGGTAAGGCAAACAGAGACCCGATTTGATCATTTTATATTACGGTTAATATAAGAATTCAGCGTAATTCTATCACATTCGTTCAACTTACGTCGCTCCTATTTCAGATAGCGTACTGTGCTAGGCTGCATCATAAAGCGCGTGGAAGGGCGAGTAAAATGCTCCACTAAACTTCTATGATAGGGCAATCACAGACCCGATTAGATCATTTTATATTTTCGTTATTATAAGAAATCAGCGAAATTCTATCACATTTGTTCAATTGACGTCGCTCCTATTTCAGATAGCGTATTGGGCTAAGCGGCATCTCAAAGCGCATGAAATGGCGAGTAAAATGCACTGTTAGACTTCTATGGTAGGGCGAACAGAGACCCGATTAGATCATTTTACATTAAGGTTAATATAAGAATTCAGGGGAAATTCTATCAGATTTGTTCTATTTACGTCGCTCCTATTTCAGATAGCGTATTGGGCTAAGCGGCATCTCAAAGCGCATGAAATGGCGAGTGAAATGCACTACTTAACTTCTAGGGTACGGCGAACAGAGACCCGATTAGATCATTTTATATTATGGTTAATTTAAGAATTCTGCAAAATTCTATCACATTTGTTCAATTTACGTCGTTCCTATTTCAGATAGCGTACTGGGCTAAGCGGCATCTCAAAGCGCAAGAAATGGCGAGTAAAATGCACTATTACACTTCTAGGGTAGGGCAAACAGAGACCCGATTAGATCATTTTACACTAAGGTTAATATAAGAATTCAGGGAAATTCTATCACATTTGTTCAATTTACGTCGCTCCTATTTCTGATAGCGTATTGGGCTAAGCGGCATCTCAAAGTGCATGACATGGCGAGTAAAATGCACTATTACATTTCCAGGGTAGGGCAAACAGAGACCTGATTAGATCATTTTATATTATGGTTAATTTAAGAATTCAGCAAAATTCTATCACATTTGTTCAATTTACGCCGCTCCTATTTTAGATAGCGTACTGGGCTAGGCGGCATCTTAAAGCGCGTAGAATGGCGAGTAGAATGCACTACTAAACTTCTATGACAGGGCAATCAGATACCCGATTAGATCATTTTATATTTTGGTTAATATAAGAATTCAGGGAAATTCTATCACATTTGTCAATTTACGTCGCTCCTATTTCAGATAGCTTATTGGGCTAAGCGGCATCTCAAAGCGCATGAAATGACGAGTGAAATGCACTATTAAACTTCTATGATAGGGCAAACAGAGACCCGATTAGATCATTTTATATTTTGTTTAATATAAGATTTCAGGGAAATTCTTTCACATTTGTTCAATTTCCGTCGCTACTATTTCAGATAGCCTATTCGGCTAAGCGGCATCTCAAAGCGCATGAAATGGCGAATAGAATGCACTATTAAACTTCTAGGCTACGGCGAACAGAGACCCGATTAGTTCATTTTACATTATGGTTAATAAAAGAATTCAGCGAAATTCTATCACATTTGTTCAACTTACGTCGCTCCTATTTCAGATAGCGTATTGGGCTAAGCGGCATCTCAAAGCGCAAGCAATGGCGAGTAAAATGCACTATTAAACTTCTAGGGTAGGGCAAACAGAGACCCGATTAGATCATTTTATATTATGGTTAATTTAAGAATTCAGCAAAATTCTATCACATTTGTTCAATTTACGTCGCTCCTATTTCAGGTAGCGTACTGGGCTAGGCGGCATCTTAAAGCGCGTGGAATGGCGAGTAAAATGCACTATTAAACTTCTATGATAGGGCAATCAGATACCTGATTAGATCATTTTATATTTTGGTTAATATAAGAATTCAGCGAAATTGTATCACATTTGTTCAATTTACGTCGCTCCTATTTCAGATAGCTTATTGGGCTAAGCGGCATCTCAAAGCGCATGAAATGACGAGTGAAATGCACTATTAGACTTCTATGGTGGGGCGAACGGAGACCCGATTAGATCATTTTACATTAAGGTAAATATAAGAATTCAGCGAAATTCTATCACATTTGTTCAATTTACGTCGTTGATATTTCAGATAGCGTATAGGGCTAAGCGGCATCTCAAAGCGCAAGAAATGGCGAGTAAAATGCACTATTACACTTCTAGGGTAGGGCAAACAGAGACCCGATTAGATCATTTTATATTATGGTTCATATAAGAATTCAGCGTAATTCATTCACATTTGTTCAACTTACGTCGCTCCTATTTCAGATAGCGTACTGGGCTTGGCGGCATCTTAAAGCGCGTGGAATGGCGAGTAAAATGCACTTCTAAACGTCTATGATAGGGCAATCAGAGACCGGATTAGATCATTTTATATTTTGTTTAATATAAGATTTCAGGGAAATTCTATCACATTTGTTCAATTTCCGTCGCTACTATTTCAGATAGCCTATTCGGCTAAGCGGCATCTCAAAGCGCATGAAATGGCGAATAAAATGCACTATTAAACTTCTAGGCTACGGCGAACTGAGACCCGATTAGTTCATTCTACATTATGGTTAATAAAAGAATTCAGCGAAATTCTATCACATTTGTTCAACTTACGTCGCTCCTATTTCAGATAGCGTATTGGGCTAAGCGGTATCTCAAAGCGCAAGAAATGGCGAGTAAAATGCACTATTCAACTTCTAGGGTAGGGCAAACAGAGACCCGATTAGATCATTTTATATTATGGTTAATTTAAGAATTCAGCAAAATTCTCTCACATTTGTTCAATTTACGTCGCTCCTATTTCAGGTAGCGTACTGGGCTAGGCGGCATCTTAAAGCGCGTGGAATGGCGAGTAAAATGCACTATTAATCTTCTATGATAGGGCAATCAGAGACCCGATTGGATCATTTTATATTTTGGTTAAAATAAGAATTCAGCGAAATTCTATCACATTTGTTCAATTTACGTCGCTCCTATTTCAGATAGCGTAATGGGCTGAGCGGCGTCTCAAAGCGCATGAAATGACGAGTGAATCGAACTATTAGACTTCTATGGTAGGGCGAACAGAGACCCGATTAGATCATTTTATATTTTGTTTAATATAAGATTTCAGGGAAATTCTATCACATTTGTTCAATTTCCGTCGCTACTATTTCAGATAGCGTATTCGGCTAAGCGGCATCTTAAAGCTCGCGGAATGGCGAGTAAAATGCACTATTAAACTTCTCTGATAGGGCAATCAGAGACCCGGTTAGATCATTTTATATTTTGCTTAATACAAGGATTCAGCGAAATTCTATCACATTTGTTCAATTTACGTCGCTCCTATTTCAGATAGCTTATTGGGCTAAGCGGCATCTCAAAGCGCATGAAATGACGAGTGAAATGCACTGTTAAACGTCTAGGGTAGGGCAACCAGAGACCCGATTAGATCATTTTATATTTTGGTTAATACAAGAATTCAGCGAAATTCTATCACATTGGTCAATTTACGTCGCTCCTATTTCAGATATCTTATTGGGATAAGCAGCATCTCAAAGCGCATGAAATGACGAGTGAAATGCACTATTAAACTTCTAGGGTAGGGCGAACAGAGACCCGATTAGATCGTTTTACATTAAGGTTAATATAAGAATTCAGCGAAATTCTATCACATTTTTTCAATTTACGTCGTTGATATTTCAGATAGCGTACAGGGCTAGGCGGCATCTTAAAGCGCGTGGAATGGCGAGTAAAACGCACGACTAAACTTCTATGATAGGGCAATCAGAGACCCGATTAGATCATTTTATATTTTGTTTAATACAAGATTTCAGGGAAATTCTATCACATTTGTTCAGTTTACGTCGCTCCTACTTCAGATAGCGTAATGGGCTAAGCGGCATCCCAAAGTGCATGAAATGACGAGTGAAATGCACTATTAGACTTCTATGGTAGGGCGAACGGAAACCCGATTAGATCATTTTACATTAAGGTAAATATAAGAATTCAGGGAAATTCTATCACATTTGTTCAATTTACGTCGCTCCTATTTCAGATAGCGTATTGGGCTAAGCGGCATCTGAAAGCGCATGAAATGGCGAGTAAAATGCACTGTTAAACTTCTAGGGTAGGGCAAACAGAGACCCGATTAGATCATTTTATATTATGGTTAATTTAAGAATTCAGCAACATTCTATCACATTAGTTCAATTTACGTCGCTCCTATTTCAGGCAGCGTACTGGGCTAGGCGGCATCTTAAAGCGCGTGGAATGGCGAATAAGATGCACTATTAAACTTCTAGGATAACACAAGCAGAGACCCGATTAGATCATTTTATATTACGGTTAATATAAGAATCCAGCGTAATTCTATCACATTTGTTCAACTTACGTCGCTCCTATTTCAGATAGCGTACTGGGCTAGGCGGCATCTTAAAGCGCGTGGAATGGCGAGTAAAATGCACTACTAAACTTCTATGATAGGGCAATCAGAGACCCGACTAGATCATTTTATATTTTGGTTATTATAAGAATTCAGCGAAATTCTATCACATTTGTTCAATTTACGTCGCTCCTATTTCAGATAGCGTAATGGGCTAAGCGGCATCTCAAAGCGCATGAAATGACGAGTGAAATGCACTATTACACTTCTATGGTAGGGCGAACAGAGACCCGATTAGATCATTTTACATATAGGTTAATATAAGATTTTAGGGAAATTCTACCACATTTGTTCTATTTACGTCGCTCCCATTTCAGATAGCGTATTGGGCTAAGCGGCATCTCAAAGCGCATGAAATGACGAGTGAAATGCACTATTACACTTCTATGGTAGGGCGAACAGAGACCCGATTAGATCATTTTACATATAGGTTAATATAAGAATTTAGGGAAATTCTACCACATTTGTTTCTATTTTACGTCGCTCCCCATTTCAGATAGCGTATTGGGCTAAGCGGCATCTCAAAGCGCATGAAATGGCGAGTAAAATGCACTATTAAACTTCTAGGGGTAAGGCAAACAGAGACCCCGATTTGATCATTTTATATTACGGTTAATATAAGAATTCAGCGTAATTCTATCACATTCGTTCAACTTACGTCGCTCCTATTTCAGATAGCGTACTGTGCTAGGCTGCATCATAAAGCGCGTGGAAGGGCGAGTAAAATGCTCCACTAAACTTCTATGATAGGGCAATCACAGACCCGATTAGATCATTTTATATTTTCGTTATTATAAGAAATCAGCGAAATTCTATCACATTTGTTCAATTGACGTCGCTCCTATTTCAGATAGCGTATTGGGCTAAGCGGCATCTCAAAGCGCATGAAATGGCGAGTAAAATGCACTGTTAGACTTCTATGGTAGGGCGAACAGAGACCCGATTAGATCATTTTACATTAAGGTTAATATAAGAATTCAGGGAAATTCTATCAGATTTGTTCTATTTACGTCGCTCCTATTTCAGATAGCGTATTGGGCTAAGCGGCATCTCAAAGCGCATGAAATGGCGAGTGAAATGCACTACTTAGCTTCTAGGGTACGGCGAACAGAGACCCGATTAGATCATTTTATATTATGGTTAATTTAAGAATTCTGCAAAATTCTATCACATTTGTTCAATTTACGTCGTTCCTATTTCAGATAGCGTACTGGGCTAAGCGGCATCTCAAAGCGCAAGAAATGGCGAGCAAAATGCACTATTACACTTCTAGGGTAGGGCAAACAGAAACCCGATTAGATCATTTTACACTAAGGTTAATATAAGAATTCAGGGAAATTCTATCACATTTGTTCAATTTACGTCGCTCCTATTTCTGATAGCGTATTGGGCTAAGCGGCATCTCAAAGTGCATGAAATGGCGAGTAAAATGCACTATTAAATTTCCAGGGTAGGGCAAACAGAGACCTGATTAGATCATTTTATATTATGGTTAATTTAAGAATTCAGCAAAATTCTATCACATTTGTTCAATTTACGCCGCTCCTATTTTAGATAGCGTACTAGGCTAGGCGGCATCTTAAAGCGCGTAGAATGGCGAGTAGAATGCACTACTAAACTTCTATGACAGGGCAATCAGATACCCGATTAGATCATTTTATATTTTGGTTAATATAAGAATTCAGGGAAATTCTATCACATTTGTCAATTTACGTCGCTCCTATTTCAGATAGCTTATTGGGCTAAGCGGCATCTCAAAGCGCATGAAATGACGAGTGAAATGCACTATTAAACTTCTATGATAGGGCAAACAGAGACCCGATTAGATCATTTTATATTTTGTTTAATATAAGATTTCAGGGAAATTCTTTCACATTTGTTCAATTTCCGTCGCTACTATTTCAGATAGCCTATTCGGCTAAGCGGCATCTCAAAGCGCATGAAATGGCGAATAGAATGCACTATTAAACTTCTAGGCTACGGCGAACAGAGACCCGATTAGTTCATTTAACATTATGGTTAATAAAAGAATTCAGCGAAATTCTATCACATTTGTTCAACTTACGTCGCTCCTATTTCAGATAGCGTATTGGGCTAAGCGGCATCTCAAAGCGCAAGCAATGGCGAGTAAAATGCACTATTAAACTTCTAGGGTAGGGCAAACAGAGACCCGATTAGATCATTTTATATTATGGTTAATTTAGGAATTCAGCAAAATTCTATCACATTTGTTCAATTTACGTCGCTCCTATTTCAGGTAGCGTACTGGGCTAGGCGGCATCTTAAAGCGCGTGGAATGGCGAGTAAAATGTACTATTAAACTTCTAGGATAGGGCGAACAGAGACCCGATTAGATCATTTTACGTTAAGGTTAATATAAGAATTCAGCGAAACTCTATCACATTTGTTCAATTTACGTCGTTGATATTTCAGATAGCGTATTGGGCTAAGCGGCATCTCAAAGCGCAAGGAATGGCGAGTAAAATGCACTATTAAACTACTAGGGTAAGGCAAACAGAGACCCGATTAGATCATTCTATATTACGGTTAATATAAGAATTCAGCGTAATTCTATGACATTCGTTCAACTTACGTCGCTCCTATTTCAGATAGCGTACTGTGCTAGGCGGCATCTTAAAGCGTGTGGAAGGGCGAGTAAAATGCTCCACTAAACTTCTATGATAGGGCAATCAGAGACCCGATTAGATCATTTTATATTTTTTTTAATACAAGAATACAGCGAAATTCTATCACATTTGTTCAATTTACGTCGCTCCTATTTCAGATAGCGTATTGGGCTAAGCGGCATCTCAACGCGCATGAAATGGCGAGTAAAATGCACTATTAAACTTCTAGGGTAAGGCAAACAGAGACCCGATTAGATCATTCTATATTAAGGTTACTATAAGAATTCAGGGAAATTCTATCACATTTGTTCAATTTACGTCGCTCCTATTTCAGATAGCGTATTGGGCTAAGCTGCATCTCAAAGTGCATGAAATGGCGAGTAAAATGCACTATTAAACTTCTAGGGTAAGGCAAACAGAGACCCGATTTGATCATTTCATATTACGGTTAATATAAGAATTCAGCGTAATTCTATCACATTCGTTCAACTTACGTCGCTCCTATTTCAGATAGCGTACTGTGCTAGGCGGCATCATAAAGCGCGTGGAAGGGCGAGTAAAATGGTCCACTAAACTTCTATGATAGGGCAATCAGAGACCCGGTTAGATCATTTTATATTTTGGTTATTATAAGAAATCAGCGAAATTCTATCACATTTGTTCAATTGACGTCGCTCCTATTTCAGATAGCGTATTGGGCTAAGCGGCATCTCAAAGCGCATGAAATGACGAGTGAATTGCACTATTAAACTTCTTGGGTAGGGCGAACAGAGACCCGATTAGATCATTTTACATTAAGGTTAATATACGAATTCAGGGAAATTCTATCACATTTGTTCAATTTACGTCGCTCCTATTTCAGATAGCGTATTGGGCTAAGCGGCATCTCAAAGCGCATGAAATGGCGAGTAAAATGCACTGCTAGACTTCTATGGTAGGGCGAACAGAGACCCGATTAGATCATTTTACATTAAGGTTAATATAAGAATTCAGGGAAATTCTATCAGATTTGTTCAATTTACGTCGCTCCTATTTCAGATAGCGTATTGGGCTAAGCGGCATCTCAAAGCGCATGAAATGGCGAGTGAAATGCACTACTTAACTTCTAGGGTAGGGCGAACAGAGACCCGATTAGATCATTTTATATTATGGTTAATTTAAGAATTCAGCAAAATTCTATCACATTTGTTCAATTTACGTCGTTCCTATTTCAGATAGCGTAATGGGCTAGGCGTCATCTTAAAGCGCGTGGAATGGCGAGTGAAATGCACTATTAAACTTCTATGATAGGGCAATCAGAGACCCGATTATATCATTTTATATTTTGGTTAATACAAGAATTCAGCGAAATTCTATCACATTTGTTCAATTTACGTCGCTCCTATTTCAGATAGCTTATTGGGCTAAGCGGCATCTCAAAGCGCATGAAATGACGAGTGAAATGCACTATTATACTTCTATGGTAGGGCGAACAGAGACCCGATTAGATCATTTTACATTAAGGTTAATATAAGAATTCAGCGAAATTCAATCACATTTGTTCAATTTACGTCGTTGATATTTCAGATAGCGTATAGGGCTAAGCGGCATCTCAAAGCGCAAGAAATGGCGAGTAAAATGCACTATTACACTTCTAGGGTAGGGCAAACAGAGACCCGATTAGATCATTTTATATTATGGTTCATATAAGAATTCAGCGTAATTCTATCACATTTGTTCAACTTACGTCGCTCCTATTTCAGATAGCGTACTGAGCTTGGCGGCATCTTAAAGCGCGTGGAATGGCGAGTAAAATGCACTACTAAACGTCTATGATAGGGCAATCAGAGACCGGATTAGAACGTTTTATATTTTGTTTAATATAAGGTTTCAGGGAAATTCTATCACATTTGTTCAACTTACGTCGCCCCTATTTCAGAGAGCGTACTGGGCTAGGCGGCATCTTAAAGCGCGTAGAATGGCGAGTAAAATGCACTACTAAACTTCTATGATAGGGCAATCAGAGACCCGATTAGATCATTTTATATTTTGTTTAATATAAGATTTCAGGGAAATTCTATCACATTTGTTCAATTTCCGTCGCTACTATTTCAGATAGCGTATTCGGCTAAGCGGCATCTTAAAGCTCGCGGAATGGCGAGTAAAATGCACTATTAAGCTTCTCTGATAGGGCAATCAGAGACCCGGTTAGATCATTTTATATTTTGCTTAATACAAGGATTCAGCGAAATTCTATCACATTTGTTCAATTTACGTCGCTCCTATTTAAGATAGCTTATTGGGCTAAGCGGCATCTCAAAGCGCATGAAATGACGAGTGAAATGCACTGTTAAACGTCTAGGGTAGGGCAAACAGAGACCCGATTAGATCATTTTATATTACGGTTAATATAAGAATTCAGCGTAATTCTATCACATTCGTTCAACTTACGTCGCTCCTATTTCAGATAGCGTACTGTGCTAGGCGGCATCTTAAAGCGCGTGGAAGGGCGAGTAAAATGCTCCACTAAACTTCTATGATAGGGCAATCAGAGACCCGACTAGATCATTTTATATTTTGGTTATTATAAGAATTCAGCGAAATTCTATCACATTTGTTCAATTTACGTCGCTCCTATTTCAGATAGCGTAATGGGCTAAGCGGCATCTCAAAGCGCATGAAATGACGAGTGAAATGCACTATTAGACTTCTATGGTAGGGCGAACAGAGAGCTGATTAAATCATTTTACATTATGGTTAATAAAATATTTCAGCGAAATTCTATCACATTTGTTCAATTTACATCGCTCCTATTTCAGCTAGCGTACTGGGCTAGGCGGCATCTCAAAGCGCATGAAATGACGAGTGAAATGCTCTGTTAAACTTGTATGATAGGGCAAACAGAGCCCCGATTAGGTCATTTTATATTTTGGTTAATGCAAGAATTCAGCGAAATTCTATCACATTTGTTCCATTTACGTCGCTCCTATTTCAGATAGCTTATTGGGCTAAGCGGCATCTCAAAGCGCATAAAATCTCGAGTGAAATGCACTGTTAAACTTCTAGGGTAGGGCAAACAGAGACCCAATTAGATCATTTTATATTATGGTTAATTTAAGAATTCTGCAAAATTCTATCACATTTGTTCAATTTACGTCGTCCCTATTTCAGATAGCGTACTGGGCTAAGCGGCATCTCAAAGCGAAAGAAATGGCGAGTAAAATGCACTATTACACTTCTAGGGTAGGGCAAACAGAGACCCGATTAGATCATTTTATATTATGGTTAATTTAATAATTCACCGAAATTGTATCACATTTGTTCAATTTACGTCGCTCCTATTTCAGATAGCGTATTGGGCTGAGCGGTATCTCAAGGCGCATGAAATGGCGAGTAAAATGCACTATTAAATTTCCAGGGTAGGGCAAACAGAGACCCGATTAGATCATTCTATATTAAGGTTACTATAAGAATTCAGGGAAATTCTATCACATTTGTTCAATTTACGTCGCTCCTATTTCAGATAGCGTATTGGGCTAAGCTGCATCTCAAAGTGCATGAAATGGCGAGTAAAATGCACTATTAAATTTCCAGGGTAGGGCAAACAGACACCCGATTAGATCATTTTATATTATGGTTAATTTAAGGATTCAGCCAAATTCTATCACATTTGTTCAATTTACGTCGCTCCTATTTCAGATAGCGTACTGTGCTAGGCGGCATCTTAAAGCGTGTGGAAGGGCGAGTAAAATGCTCCACTAAACTTCTATGATAGTGCAATCAGAGACCCGATTAGATCATTTTAAATTTTGGTTATTATAGGAATTCAGCGAAATTCTATCACATTTGTTCAATTTACGTCGCTCCTATTTCAGATAGCGTATTGGGCTAAGCTGCATCTCAATGCGCATGAAATCACGAGTGAAAAGCACTATTAAACTTCTAGGGTAGGGCGAACAGAGACCCGATTAGATCATTTTACATTAAGGTTAATATAAGAATTCAGGGAAATTCTATCACATTTGTTCAATTTACGTCGCTCCTATTTCAGATAGCGTATTGGGCTAAGCGGCATCTCAAAGTGCATGACATGGCGAGTAAAATGCACTATTAAATTTCCAGGGTAGGGCAAACAGAGACCTGATTAGATCATTTTATATTATGGTTAATTTAAGAATTCAGCAAAATCCTATCACATTTGTTCAATTTACGCCGCTCCTATTTCAGATAGCGTACTGGGCTAGGCGGCATCTTAAAGCGCGTAGAATGGCGAGTAAAATGCACTACTAAACTTCTATGACAGGGCAATCAGATACCCGATTAGATCATTTTATATTTTGGTTAATATAAGAATTCAGGGAAATTCTATCACAGTTGTCAATTTACGTCGCTCCTATTTCAGATAGCTTATTGGGCTAAGCGGCATCTCAAAGCGCATGAAATGACGAGTGAAATGCACTATTAAACTTCTATGATAGGGCAAGCAGAGACCCGATTAGATCATTTTATATTTTGTTTAATATAAGATTTCAGGGAAATTCTATCACATTTGTTCAATTTCCGTCGCTACTATTTCAGATAGCCTATTCGGCTAAGCGGCATCTCACAGCGCATGAAATGGCGAATAAAATGCACTATTAAACTTCTAGGCTACGGCGAACAGAGACCCGCTTATTTCATTTTACATTATGGTTAATAAAAGAATTCAGCGAAATTCTATCACATTTGTTCAACTTACGTCGCTCCTATTTCAGATAGCGTATTGGGCTAAGCGGCATCTCAAAGCGCAAGAAATGGCGAGTAAAATGCACTATTAAACTTCTAGGGTAGGGCAAACAGAGACCCGATTAGATCATTTTATATTATGGTTAATTTAAGAATTCAGCAAGATTCTATCACATTTGTTCAATTTACGTCGCTCCTATTTCAGGTAGCGTACTGGGCTAGGCGGCATCTTAAAGCGCGTGGAATGGCGAGTAAAATGCACTATTAAACTTCTATGATAGGGCAATCAGAGACCCGATTAGATCATTTTATATTTTGGTTAAAATAAGAATTCAGCGAAATTCTATCACATTTGTTCAATTTACGTCGCTCCTATTTCAGATAGCGTAATGTGCTAAGCGGCATCTCAAAGCGCATGAAATGACGAGTGAAATGCACTATTAGACTTCTATGGTAGGGCGAACAGAGACCCGATTAGATCATTTTACATTAAGGTTAATATAAGAATTTAGGGAAATTCTATCACATTTGTTCAATTTACGTCGCTCCTATTTCAGATAGCGTATTGGGCTAAGCGGCATCTCAAAGTGCATGAAATGGCGAGTAAAATGCACTATAAAATTTCCAGGGTAGGTCAAACAGAGACCTGATTAGATCATTTTATATTATGGTTAATTTAAGAATTCAGCAAAATCCTATCACATTTGTTCAATTTACGCCGCTCCTATTTCAGATAGCGTACTGGGCTAGGCGGCACCTTAAAGCGCGTAGAATGGCGAGTAAAATGCACTACTAAACTTCTATGACAGGGCAATCAGATACCCGATTACATCATTTTATATTTTGGTTAATATAAGAATTCAGGGAAATTCTATCACATTTGTCAATTTACGTCGCTCCTATTTCAGATAGCTTATTGGGCTAAGCGGCATCTCAAAGCGCATGAAATGACGAGTGAAATGCACTATTATACTTCTCTGATAGGGCAATCAGAGACCCGGTTAGATCATTTTATATTTTGCTTAATACAAGGATTCAGCGAAATTCTATCACATTTGTTCAATTTACGTCGCTCCTATTTCAGATAGCTTATTGGGCTAAGCGGCATCTCAAAGCGCATGAAATGACGAGTGAAATGCACTGTTAAACGTCTAGGGTAGGGCAACCAGAGACCCGATTAGATCATTTTATATTTTGGTTAATACAAGAATTCAGCGAAATTCTATCACATTGGTCAATTTACGTCGCTCCTATTTCAGATATCTTATTGGGATAAGCAGCATCTCAAAGCGCATGAAATGACGAGTGAAATGCACTATTAAACTTCTATGGTAGGGCGAACAGAGACCCGATTAGATCATTTTACATATAGGTTAATATAAGAATTTAGGGAAATTCTACCACATTTGTTCTATTTACGTCGCTCCCATTTCAGATAGCGTATTGGGCTAAGCGGCATCTCAAAGCGCATGAAATGGCGAGTAAAATGCACTATTAAACTTCTAGGGTAAGGCAAACAGAGACCCGATTAGATCATTTTATATTACGGTTAATATAAGAATCCAGCGTAATTCTATCACATTTGTTCAACTTACGTCGCTCCTATTTCAGATAGCGTACTGGACTAGGCGGCATCTTAAAGCGCGTGGAATGGCGAGTAAAATGCACTACTAAACTTCTATGATAGGGCAATCAGAGACCCGACTAGATCATTTTATATTTTGGTTATTATAAGAATTCAGCGAAATTCTATCACATTTGTTCAATTTACGTCGCTCCTATTTCAGATAGCGTAATGGGCTAAGCGGCATCTCAAAGCGCATGAAATGACGAGTGAAATGCACTATGACACTTCTATGGTAGGGCGAACAGAGACCCGATTAGATCATTTTACATATAGGTTAATATAAGAATTTAGGGAAATTCTACCACATTTGTTCTATTTACGTCGCTCCCATTTCAGGTAGCGTATTGGGCTAAGCGGCATCTCAAAGCGCATGAAATGACGAGTGAAATGCACTATTACACTTCTATGGTAGGGCGAACAGAGACCCGATTAGATCATTTTACATATAGGTTAATATAAGAATTTAGGGAAATTCTACCACATTTGTTCTATTTACGTCGCTCCCATTTCAGATAGCGTATTGGGCTAAGCGGCATCTCAAAGCGCATGAAATGGCGAGTAAAATGCACTATTAAACTTCTAGGGTAAGGCAAACAGAGACCCGATTTGATCATTTTATATTACGGTTAATATAAGAATT
This sequence comes from Macropis europaea, assembly GCA_916610135.2. Lineage (NCBI taxonomy): Eukaryota > Metazoa > Arthropoda > Insecta > Hymenoptera > Melittidae > Macropis > Macropis europaea. The sequence goes on from CAKAJE020000761.1 coordinate 86,759, forward strand.
CAGCGTAATTCTATCACATTCGTTCAACTTACGTCGCTCCTATTTCAGATAGCGTACTGTGCTAGGCTGCATCATAAAGCGCGTGGAAGGGCGAGTAAAATGCTCCACTAAACTTCTATGATAGGGCAATCAGAGACCCGATTAGATCATTTTATATTTTCGTTATTATAAGAAATCAGCGAAATTCTATCACATTTGTTCAATTGACGTCGCTCCTATTTCAGATAGCGTATTGGGCTAAGCGGCATCTCAAAGCGCATGAAATGTCGAGTAAAATGTACTATTAAACTTCTAGGATAGGGCGAACAGAGACCCGATTAGATCATTTTACGTTAAGGTTAATATAAGAATTCAGCGAAACTCTATCACATTTGTTCAATTTACGTCGTTGATATTTCAGATAGCGTATTGGGCTAAGCGGCATCTCAAAGCGCAAGGAATGGCGAGTAAAATGCACTATTAAACTACTAGGGTAAGGCAAACAGAGACCCGATTAGATCATTCTATATTACGGTTAATATAAGAATTCAGCGTAATTCTATGACATTCGTTCAACTTACGTCGCTCCTATTTCAGATAGCGTACTGTGCTAGGCGGCATCTTAAAGCGTGTGGAAGGGCGAGTAAAATGCTCCACTAAACTTCTATGATAGGGCAATCAGAGACCCGATTAGATCATTTTATATTTTTTTTAATACAAGAATACAGCGAAATTCTATCACATTTGTTCAATTTACGTCGCTCCTATTTCAGATAGCGTATTGGGCTAAGCGGCATCTCAACGCGCATGAAATGGCGAGTAAAATGCACTATTAAACTTCTAGGGTAAGGCAAACAGAGACCCGATTAGATCATTCTATATTAAGGTTACTATAAGAATTCAGGGAAATTCTATCACATTTGTTCAATTTACGTCGCTCCTATTTCAGATAGCGTATTGGGCTAAGCTGCATCTCAAAGTGCATGAAATGGCGAGTAAAATGCACTATTAAATTTCCAGGGTAGGGCAAACAGAGACCCGATTAGATCATTTTATATTATGGTTAATTTAAGAATTCAGCAAAATTCTATTACATTTGTTCAGTTTACGTCGCTCCTATTTCAGAGAGCGTACTGGGCTAGGCGGCATCTTAAAGCGCGTGCAATGGCGAGTAAAATGCACTATTAAACTTCTAGGGTAGGGCAAACAGAGACCCGATTAGATCATTTTATATTATGGTTAATTTAAGAATTCAGCAAAATTCTATCACATTTGTTCAATTTACGTCGTTGATATTTCAGATAGCGAATAGGGCTAAGCGGCATCTCAAAGCGCAAGAAATGGCGAGTAAAATGCACTATTACACTTCTAGGGTAGGGCAAACAGAGACCCGATTAGATCATTTTATATTATGGTTAATTTAATAATTCACCGAAATTCTATCACATTTGTTCAATTTACGTCGCTCCTATTTCAGATAGCGTACTGGGCTAGGCGGCATCTTAAAGCGCGTAGAATGGCGAGTAAAATGCACTACTAAACTTCTATGACAGGGCAGTCAGATACCCGATTAGATCATTTTATATTTTGGTTAATACAAGGATTCAGCGAAATTCTATCACATTGGTCAATTTACGTCGCTCCTATTTCAGATATCTTATTGGGCTAAGCGGCATCTCAAAGCGCATGAAATGACGAGTGAAATGCACTATTAAACTTCTAGGGTAGGACAAACAGAGACCCGATTAGATCATTTCATATTTTGGTTAATGCAAGGATTCAGCGAAATTCTATCACATTGGTCAATTTACGTCGCTCCTATTTCAGGTATCTTATTGGGCTATGCGGCATCGCAAAGCGCATGAAATTACGAGTGAAATGCACTATTAAACTTCTAGGGTAGGGCGAACAGAGACCCGATCAGATCATTTTATATTATGGTTAATTTAAGAATGCAGCGTAATTCTATCACATTCGTTCAACTTATGTCGCTCCTATTTCAGATAGCGTACTGTGCTAGGCGGCATCTTAAAGCGCATGAAATGACGAGTGAAATGCACTGTTAAACTTCTAGGGTAGGGCAAACAGAGACCCGATTACTTCATTTTATATTATGGTTAATTTAAGAATTCTGCAAAATTCTATCACATTTGTTCAATTTACGTCGCTCCCATTTCAGATAGCGTATTGGGCTAAGCGGCATCTCAAAGCGCATGAAATGACGAGTGAAATGCGCTATTACACTTCTATGGTAGGGCGAACAGAGACCCGATTAGATCATTTTTCATATAGGTTAATATAAGAATTTAGGGAAATTCTACCACATTTGTTCAATTTACGTCGCTCCCATTCCAGATAGCGTATTGGGCTAAGCGGCATCTCAAAGCGCATGAAATGGCGTGTAAAATGCACTGTTAAACTTCTAGGGTAGGGCAAACCGAGACCCGATTAGATCATTTTATATTATGGTTAATTTAAGAATGCAGCGTAATTCTATCACATTCGTTCAACTTATGTCGCTCCTATTTCAGATAGCGTACTGTGCTAGGCGGCATCTTAAAGCGCGTGGAAGGGCGAGTAAAATGCTCCACTAAACTTCTATGATAGGGCAATCAGAGACCCGATTAGATCATTTTATATTTTGGTTATTATAAGAAATCAGCGAAATTCTATCACATTTGTTCAATTGACGTCGCTCCTATTTCAGATAGCGTACTGGACTAGGCGGCATCTTAAAGCGCGTGGAATGGCGAGTAAAATGCACTATTAAACTTCTAGGGTAGGGCGAACAGAGACCCGATTAGATCATTTTACATTAAGGTTAATATAAGAATTCAGGGAAATTCAATCACATTTGTTCAATTTTCGTCGCTCCTATTTCAGATAGGGTATAGGGCTAAGCGACATCTCAAAGCGCATGAAATAGCGAGTAAAATGCACTATTATACTTCTAGGGCAGGGCAAATAGAGAACCGAGTAGATCATCTTTTATTATGGTTAATTTAAGAATTCAGCAAAATACTATCACATTTGTTCAATTTACGTCGCTCCTGTTTCAGGTAGCGTACTGGGCTAGACGGCATCTTAAAGCGCGTGGAATGTCGAGTAAAATGCACTATTAACCTTCTATGATAGGGCAATCAGAGGCCAGATTAGATCATTTTATACTTTGGTTAATATAGGAATTCAGCGAAATTCTATCACATTTGTTCAATTTACGTCGCCCCTATTTCAGATAGCGTATTGGGCTAAGCGGCATCTCAAAGCGCATGAAATGGCGAGTAAAATGCACTATTAAAAGTCTAGGGTAGGGCAACCAGAGACCCGATTAGATCATTTTATATTATAGTTAATTTAAGAATTCAGCAAAATTCTATCACATTTGTTCAATTTACGTCGCTCCTATTTCAGATAGCGTACTGGGCTAGGCGGCATCTTAAAGCGCGTGGAAGGGCGAGCAAAATGCACTACTAAACTTCTATGATAGGGCAATCAGAGACCCGATTAGATCATTTTATATTTTGTTTAATATGAGACTTCAGGGAAATTCTATCACATTTGTTCAATTTACGTCGCTCCTATTTCAGATAGCGTATTGGGCTAAGCGTCATCTTAAAGCGCGTGGAATGTCGAGTAAGATGCACTATTAGCCTTCTATGATAGGGCAATAAGAGACCCGATTAGATCATTTTATATTTTGGTTAATATAAGAATTCAGCGAAATTCTATAACATTTGTGCAATTCACGTCGCTCCTATTTCAGATAGCGTACTGGGCTAGGCGCCATCTTAAAGCGCGTGGAATGGCCAGTAAAATACACTATTAAACTTCTATGGTAGGGCAATCAGAGACCCGATTAGGTCATCTTATATTTTGGTTAATATAAGTATTCAGCGAAATTCTATCACATTTGTTCAGTTTACGTCGCTGCTATTTCAGATAGCGTATTGGGCTAAGCGGCATCTCAAAGCGCATGAAATGACGAGTGAAATGCACTATTAAACTTCTAGGGTAGGGCGAACAGAGCACCGATTAGATCATTTTACATTAATGTTAATATAAGAATTCCGGGAAATTCTATCACATTTGTTCAATTTACGTCGCTCCTATTTCAGATAGCGTATTGGGCTCAGCGGCATCTCAAAGCGCATGAAATGACGAGTGAAATGCACTATTAAGCTTCTAGGGTAAGGCAAAGAGAGACCCGATTATATCATTTTATATTACGGTTAATATAAGAATTCAGCGTAATTCTATCACATTTGTTCAATTTACGTCGCTCCTATTTCGCATAGCGTACTGGGCTAGGCGGCATCTTAAAGCGCGTGGAATGGCGAGTAAGATGCACTATTAGCCTTCTATGATAGGGCAATCAGAGACCCGATTAGATCATTTTATAATTTGGTTAATATAAGAATTCAGCGAAATTCTATCACATTTGTTCAACTTACGTCGCTCCTATTTCAGATAGCGTATTGGGCTAAGCGGCATCTCAAAGCGCATGAAATGGCGAGTAAAATGCACTATTATACTTCTATGGTAGGGCAATCAGAGACCTGATTAGATCATTTTATATTATGGTTCATAAAAGAATTAAGCGAAATTCTATTACATTTGTTCAATTTACGTCGCTCCTATTTCAGATAGCTTATTGGTGTAAGCGGCATCTCAAGGCGCAAGAAATGGCGAGTAAAATGCACTATTAAACTTGTCGGGTAGGGCGAACAGAGCAACCGATTAGATCATTTCACATTAAGGATAATATAAGAATTCAGCGAAATTCTATCACATTTGTTCAATTTACGTCGCTCATATTTCAGTTAGCGTATTGGGCTAAGCGGCATCTCAAAGTGCAAGAAATGGCGAATAAAATGGACTATCAAACTTCTAGGGTACGGCAAACAGAGACCCGATTAGATCATTTTATATTATGGTTAATTTAAGAATTCAGCGAAATTCTATCACATTTGTTCAATTTACGTCGCTCCTATTTCAGATAGCGTACTGGGCTAGGCGGCATCTTAAAGAGAGTAGAATGGCGAGTAAAATGCACTACTAAACTTCTATGATAGGGCAATCAGAGACCCGATTAGATCATTTTATATTTTGTTTAATATAAGAATTCAGGGAATTCTATCACATTTGTTCAATTTACGTCGCTCCTATTTCGGATAGCGTACTGGGCTAGGCGGCATCTTAAAGCGCGTGGAATGGCGAGTAAAATGCACTATTAAACTTCTACGATAGGGCAATCAGAGACCCGATTAGATCATTTTATATTTTGGATAATATAAGAATTCAGCGAAATTCTATCACATTTATTCAATTTACGTCGCTCCTATTTCAGATAGCGTATTGGGCTAAGCGTCATCTTAAAGCGCGTGGAATGTCGAGTAAGATGCACTATTAGCCTTCTATGATAGGGCAATAAGAGACCCGATTAGATCATTTTATATTTTGGTTAATATAAGAATTCAGCGAAATTCTATAACATTTGTGCAATTCACGTCGCTCCTATTTCAGATAGCGTACTGGGCTAGGCGCCATCTTAAAGCGCGTGGAATGGCCAGTAAAATGCACTATTAAACTTCTATGGTAGGGCAATCAGAGACCCGATTAGGTCATCTTATATTTTGGTTAATATAAGTATTCAGCGAAATTCTATCACATTTGTTCAGTTTACGTCGCTGCTATTTCAGATAGCGTATTGGGCTAAGCGGCATCTCAAAGCGCATGAAATGACGAGTAAAATGCACTATTAAACTTCTAGGGTAGGGCGAACAGAGCACCGATTAGATCATTTTACATTAATGTTAATATAAGAATTCCGGGAAATTCTATCACATTTGTTCAATTTACGTCGCTCCTATTTCTGATAGCGTATTGGGCTCAGCGGCATCTCAAAGCGCATGAAATGACGAGTGAAATGCACTATTAAGCTTCTAGGGTAAGGCAAAGAGAGACCCGATTATATCATTTTATATTACGGTTAATATAAGAATTCAGCGTAATTCTATCACATTTGTTCAATTTACGTCGCTCCTATTTCGCATAGCGTACTGGGCTAGGCGGCATCTTAAAGCGCGTGGAATGGCGAGTAAGATGCACTATTAGCCTTCTATGATAGGGCAATCAGAGACCCGATTAGATCATTTTATAATTTGGTTAATATAAGAATTCAGCGTAATTCTATCACATTTGTTCAATTTACGTCGCCCCTATTTCAGATAGCGTATTGGGCTAAGCGGCATCTCAAAGCGCATGAAATGGCGAGTAAAATGCACTATTAAAAGTCTAGGGTAGGGCAACCAGAGACCCGATTAGATCATTTTATATTATAGTTAATTTAAGAATTCAGCAAAATTCTATCACATTTGTTCAATTTACGTCGCTCCTATTTCAGATAGCGTACTGGGCTAGGCGGCATCTTAAAGCGCGTGGAAGGGCGAGCAAAATGCACTACTAAACTTCTATGACAGGGCAATCAGAGACCCGATTAGATCATTTTATATTTTGTTTAATATGAGACTTCAGGGAAATTCTATCACATTTGTTCAATTTACGTCGCTCCTATTTCAGATAGCGTATTGGGCTAAGCGTCATCTTAAAGCGCGTGGAATGTCGAGTAAGATGCACTATTAGCCTTCTATGATAGGGCAATAAGAGACCCGATTAGATCATTTTATATTTTGGTTAATATAAGAATTCAGCGAAATTCTATAACATTTGTGCAATTCACGTCGCTCCTATTTCAGATAGCGTACTGGGCTAGGCGCCATCTTAAAGCGCGTGGAATGGCCAGTAAAATACACTATTAAACTTCTATGGTAGGGCAATCAGAGACCCGATTAGGTCATCTTATATTTTGGTTAATATAAGTATTCAGCGAAATTCTATCACATTTGTTCAGTTTACGTCGCTGCTATTTCAGATAGCGTATTGGGCTAAGCGGCATCTCAAAGCGCATGAAATGACGAGTGAAATGCACTATTAAACTTCTAGGGTAGGGCGAACAGAGCACCGATTAGATCATTTTACAGTAATGTTAATATAAGAATTCCGGGAAATTCTATCACATTTGTTCAATTTACGTCGCTCCTATTTCAGATAGCGTATTGGGCTCAGCGGCATCTCAAAGCGCATGAAATGACGAGTGAAATGCACTATTAAGCTTCTAGGGTAAGGCAAAGAGAGACCCGATTATATCATTTTATATTACGGTTAATATAAGAATTCAGCGTAATTCTATCACATTTGTTCAATTTACGTCGCTCCTATTTCGCATAGCGTACTGGGCTAGGCGGCATCTTAAAGCGCGTGGAATGGCGAGTAAGATGCACTATTAGCCTTCTATGATAGGGCAATCAGAGACCCGATTAGATCATTTTAAAATTTGGTTAATATAAGAATTCAGCGAAATTCTATCACATTTGTTCAACTTACGTCGCTCCTATTTCAGATAGCGTATTGGGCTAAGCGGCATCTCAAAGCGCATGAAATGGCGAATAAAATGCACTATTAAACTTCTAGGCTACGGCGAACAGAGACCCGATTAGTTCATTTTACATTATGGTTAATAAAAGAATTCAGCGAAATTCTATCACATTTGTTCAACTTACGTCGCTCCTATTTCAGATAGCGTATTGGGCTAAGCGGCATCTCAAAGCGCAAGAAATGGCGAGTAAAATGCACTATTAAACTTCTAGGGTAGGGCAAACAGAGACCCGATTAGATCATTTTATATTATGGTTAATTTAAGAATTCAGCAAAATTCTATCACATTTGTTCAATTTACGTCGCTCCTATTTCAGGTAGCGTACTGGGCTAGGCGGCATCTTAAAGCACGTGGAATGGCGAGTAAAATGTACTATTAAACTTCTATGATAGGGCAATCAGAGACCCGATTAGATCATTTTATATTTTGGTTAAAATAAGAATTCAGCGAAATTCTATCACATTTGTTCAATTTACGTCGCTCCTATTTCAGATAGCGTAATGTGCTAAGCGGCATCTCAAAGCGCATGAAATGACGAGTGAAATGCACTATTAGACTTCTATGGTAGGGCGAACAGAGACCGGATTAGATCATTTTACATTAAGGTTAATATAAGAATTTAGGGAAATTCTATCACATTTGTTCAATTTACGTCGCTCCTATTTCAGATAGCGTATTGGGCTAAGCGGCATCTCAAAGCGCATGAAATGGCGAGTGAAATGCACTATTAAATTTCCAGGGTAGGGCAAACAGAGACCCGATTAGATCATTTTATATTATGGTTAATTTAAGAATTCAGCAAAATTCTATTACATTTGTTCAACTTACGTCGCTCCTATTTCAGAGAGCGTACTGGGCTAGGCGGCATCTTAAAGCGCGTGCAATGGCGAGTAAAATGCACTATTAAACTTCTAGGGTAGGGCAAACAGAGACCCGATTAGATCATTTTATATTATGGTTAATTTAAGAATTCTGCAAAATTCTATCACATTTGTTCAATTTACGTCGTTCCTATTTCAGATAGCGTACTGGGCTAAGCGGCATCTCAAAGCGCATGAAATTACGAGTGAAATGCACTATTAAACTTCTAGGGTAGTGCGAACAGAGCACAGATTAGATCATTTTACATTAATGTTAATATAAGAATTCCGGAATATTCTATCACATTTGTTCAATTTACGTCGCTCCTATTTCAGATAGCGTATTGGGCTCAGCGGCATCTCAAAGCGCATGAAATGACGAGTGAAATGCACTATTAAGCTTCTAGAGTAAGGCAAAGAGAGACCCGATTATATCATTTTATATTACGGTTAATATAAGAATTCAGCGTAATTCTATCACATTTGTTCAATTTACGTCGCTCCTATTTCGCATAGCGTACTGGGCTAGGCGGCATCTTAAAGCGCGTGGAATGGCGAGTAAGATGCACTATTAGCCTTCTATGATAGGGCAATCAGAGACCAGATTAGATCATTTTATAATTTGGTTAATATAAGAATTCAGCGAAATTCTATCACATTTGTTCAACTTACGTCGCTCCTATTTCAGATAGCGTATTGGGCTAAGCGGCATCTCAAAGCGCATGAAATGGCGAGTAAAATGCACTATTATACTTCTATGGTAGGGCAATCAGAGACCTGATTAGATCATTTTATATTTTGGTTCATAAAAGAATTGAGCGAAATTCTATTACATTTGTTCAATTTACGTCGCTCCTATTTCAGATAGCTTATTGGTGTAAGCGGCATCTCAAGGCGCAAGAAATGGCGAGTAAAATGCACTATTAAACTTGTAGGGTAGGGCGAACAGAGACCCGATTAGATCATTTCACATTAAGGATAATATAAGAATTCAGCGAAATTCTATCACATTTGTTCAATTTACGTCGCTCATATTTCAGTTAGCGTATTGGGCTAAGCGGCATCTCAAAGTGCAAGAAATGGCGAATAAAATGGACTATCAAACTTCTAGGGTACGGCAAACAGAGACCCGATTAGATCATTTTATATTATGGTTAATTTAAGAATTCAGCGAAATTCTATCACATTTGTTCAATTTACGTCGCTCCTATTTCAGATAGCGTACTGGGCTAGGCGGCATCTTAAAGCGAGTAGAATGGCGAGTAAAATGCACTACTAAACTTCTAGGATAGGGCAAACAGAGACCCGATTAGATCATTTTATATTTAGTTTAATATAAGAATTCAGGGAATTCTATCACATTTGTTCAATTTACGTCGCTCCTATTTCGGATAGCGTACTGGGCTAGGCGGCATCTTAAAGCGCGTGGAATGGCGAGTAAAATGCACTATTAAACTTCTACGATAGGGCAATCAGAGACCCGATTAGATCATTTTATATTTTGGATTATATAAGAATTCAGCGAAATTCTATCACATTTATTCAATTTACGTCGCTCCTATTTCAGATAGCGTATTGGGCTAAGCGTCATCTTAAAGCGCGTGGAATGTCGAGTAAGATGCACTATTAGCCTTCTATGATAGGGCAATAAGAGACCCGATTAGATCATTTTATATTTTGGTTAATATAAGAATTCAGCGAAATTCTATAACATTTGTGCAATTCACGTCGATCCTATTTCAGATAGCGTACTGGGCTAGGCGCCATCTTAAAGCGCGTGGAATGGCCAGTAAAATGCACTATTAAACTTCTATGGTAGGGCAATCAGAGACCCGATTAGGTCATCTTATATTTTGGTTAATATAAGTATTCAGCGAAATACTATCACATTTGTTCAGTTTACGTCGCTCCTATTTCAGATAGCGTATTGGGCTAAGCGGCATCTCAAAGCGCATGAAATGACGAGTAAAATGCACTATTAAACTTCTAGGGTAGGGCAAACAGAGACCCGATTAGATCACTTTATATTATGGTTAATATAAGAATTCAGCGAAATTCTATCACATTTGTTCAATTTACGTCGCTCCTATTTCACATAGCGTATCGGGCTAAGCGGCATCTCAAAGCGCACGAAATGTCGAGTAAAATGCACTATTAAACTGCTATGATAGGGCAATCAGAGACCCGATCAGATCATTTTATATTTTGGTTAATATAAGAATTCAGCGAAATTCTATCACATTTGTTCAATTTACGTCGCTCCTATTTCTGATATCCTATTGGGCTAAGCGGCATTTCAAAGCGCATGAAATGGCGAGTCAAATTCACTATTAAACTTCTAGGGTAGGGCGAACAGAGACCCGATTAGATCATTTTACATTAAGGTTAATATAAGAATTCAGCGAAATTCAATCACATTTGTTCAATTTACGTCGTTGATATTTCAGATAGCGTGCTGGGCTAAGCGGCATCTCAAAGCGCAAGGAATGGCGAGTAAAATGCACTATTACACTTCTAGGGTAGGGCAAACAGAGACCCGATTAGATCATTTTATATTATGGTTAATTTAAGAATTCTGCGTAATTCTATCACATTCGTTCAACTTACGTCGCTCCTATTTCAGATAGCGTACTGTGCTAGGCGGCATCTTAAAGCGCGTGGAAGGGCGAGTGAAATGCTCCACTAAACTTCTATGATAGGGCAATCAGAGACCCGATTAGATCATTTTATATTTTGGTTATTATAAGAATTCAGCGAAATTCTATCACATTTGTTCAATTTACGTCGCTCCTATTTCAGATAGCGTATTGGGCTAAGCGGCATCTCAAAGCGCATGAAATGACGAGGGAAATGCACTGTTAAACTTCTAGGGTAGGGCGACCAGAGACCCGATTAGATCATTTTACATTAAGGTTAATATAAGAATTCAGGGAAATTCTATCACATTTGTTCAATTTACGTCGCTCCTATTTCAGATAGCGTATTGGGCTAAGCGGCACCTCAAAGCGCAAGGAATGGCGAGTAAAATGCACTATTACACTTCTAGGGTAGGGCAAACAGAGACCCGATTAGATCATTTTATATTATGGTTAATTTAAGAATTCAGCGTAATTCTATCACATTCGTTCAACTTACGTCGCTCCTATTTCAGATAGCGGACTGGGCTAGGCGGCATCTTAAAGCGCCTGGAATGGCAAGTAAAATGCACGATTAAACTTCTATGATAGGGCAATGCGAGACCCGATTAGATCATTTTATATTTTGGTTAATATAAGAATTCTGCGAAATTCTATCACATTTGTTCAATTTACGTCGCTACTATTTCAGAAAGCGTATTCGGCTAAGCGGCATCTCATAGCGCATGAAATGGCGAATAAAATGCACTATTAAACTTCTAGGCTAGGGCGAACAGAGACCCGATTAGATCATTTTACATTATGGTTAATAAAAGAATTCAGCGAAATTCTATCACATTTGTTCAGCTTACGTCGCTCCCATTTCAGATAGCGTATTGGGCTAAGCGGCATCTCAAAGCGCATGAAATGGCGAGTAAAATGCACTATTAAACTTCTAGGGTAGGGCAAACAGAGACCCGATTAGATCATTTTATATTATGGTTAATTTAAGAATTCAGCAAAATTCTATCACTTTTGTTCAATTTACGTCGCTCCTATTTCAGATAGCGTATTGGGCTAAGCGGCATCTTAAAGCGCGTGGAATGGCGAGTAAAATGCACTATTAAACTTCTAGGGTAAGGCGAACAGAGACCCGATTAGATCATTTTATATTTTGGGTAATATAAGAATTCGGCGAAATTCTATCACATTTGTTCAATTTACGTCGCTCCTATTTCAGATAGCGTATTGGGCTAAGCGGCATCTCGAAGCGCATGAAATGGGGAGTAAAATGCACTAATAAACTTCTAGGGTAGGGCAAACAGAGACCCGATTAGATCATTTTATATTTTGGTTAATATAAGAATTCAGCGAAATTCTATCACATTTGTTCAATTTACGTCGCTCCTATTTCAGATAGCGTATTGCGCTAAGCGGAATCTCAAAGCGCATGAAATGTCGAATAAAATGCACTATTAAACTTCGAGGCTAGGGCGAACAGAGAGCTGATTAAATAATTTTACATTACGGTTAATAAAAGATTTCAGCGAAATTATATCACATTTGTTCAATTTACATCACTCCTATTTCAGATGGCGTACTGGGCTAGGCGGCATCTTAAAGAGCGTGGAATGGCGAGTAAAATGCACTATTAAACTTCTATGATAGGGCAATCAGAGACCTGATTAGATCATTTTATATTTTGGTTAATATAAGAATTCAGCGAAATTGTATCACATTTGTTCAATTTACGTCGCTCCTATTTCAGATAGCGTAATGGGCTAAGCGGCATCTCAAAGCGCATGAAATGATGAGTGAAATGCACTATTAGACTTCTATGGTAGGGCGAACAGAGACCCGATTAGATCATTTTACATTAAGGTTAATATAAGAATTCAGGGAAAATCTATCACATTTGTTCAATTTACGTCGCTCCTGTTTCAGATAGCGTATTGGGCTAAGCGACATCTCAAAGCGCATGAAATGGCGAGTAAAATGCACTGTTAAACTTCTAGGGTAAGGCAAACAGAGACCCGATTAGATCATTTTATATTATGGTTAATTTAAGAATTCAGCAAAATTCTATCACATTTCTTAAATTTACGTCGTTCCTACTTCAGATAGCGTACTGGGCTGGGCGGCATCTTAAAGCGCGTGGAATGGCGAGTAAAATGCACTATTAAACTTCTATGATAGGGCAATCAGAGACCCGATTAGATTATTTTATAATTTGGTTAATATAAGAATTCAGGGAAATTCTATCACATTTGTTCAATTTACGTCGCTCCTATTTCAGATAGCGTATTGGGCTAAGCGGAATCTCAAAGCGCATGAAATGACGAGTAAAATGCACTATCAAACTTCTAGGGTAAAGCAAACAGAGACCCGATTAGATCATTTTATATTACGGTTAATATAAGAATACAGCGTAATTCTATCACATTTGTTCAACCTACGTCGATCCTATTTCAGATAGCGTATTGGGCTAAGCGGCATCTCAAAGCGCATGAAATGTCGAGTGAAGTGCACTATTAAACTTCTAGGGTAAGGGAAAGAGAGACCCGATTAGATCATTTTATATTACGGTTAATATAAGAATTAAGCGTAATTCTATCACATTTGTTCAATTTACGTCACTCCTATTTCAGATAGCCTACTGGGCTAGCCGGCATCTTAAAGCGCGTGGAATAGCGAGTAAAATGCACTATTAGCCTTCTATGATAGGGCAATCAGAGACCCGATTAGATCATTTTATATTTTGGTTAATATAAGAATTCAGCGAAATCCTATCACATTTGTTCAATTTACGTCGCTCCTATTTCAGATAGCGTATTGGGCTAAGCTGCATCTCAAAGCGCATGAAATGTCGAATATAATGCACTATTAAACTTCTCGGCTAGGGCGAACAGAGACCCGATTAGATCATTTTATATTCCGGTTAATTTAAGAATTCAGCAAAATTCTATCACATTTGTTCAATTTACGTCGCTCCTATTTCAGATAGCGTATTGGGCTAAGCGGCATCTCAAAGCGCATGAAATGGCGAACAAAATCCACTATTAAACTACTAGGGTAGGGCAAACAGAGACCCGATTAGATCATTTTATATTATGGTTAATTTAAGAATTCAGCAAAATTCTATCACATTTGTTAAACTTACGTCGCTCCTATTTCAGATAGCGTACTGGGCTAGGCGGCATCTTAAAGCGCGTGAAAGGGCGAGTAAAATGCACTATTAAACTTCTAGGCTAGGGCGAACAGAGACCCGTTTAGATCATTGTATATTATGGTTAATTTAAGAATTCTACGAAATTCTATCACATTTGTTAAATTTACGTCGCTCCTATTTCAGATAGCGTATTGGGCTGAGCGGCATCTCAAAGCGCATGAAATGGCTAGTAAAATGCACTATTAAACTTCCTGTGGCGAGTAAAATGCAGTATTAAACTCCTAGGGTAATGCAAAGAGAGACCCGATTAGATCATTTTATATTACGGTTAATATAAGAATTAAGCGTAATTCTATCACATTTGTTCAAATTACGTCGCTCCTATTTCAGATAGCGTATTGGGCTAAGCGGCATCTCAAAGCGCATGAAATGGCGAGTAAGATGTACTATTAAACTTCTAGGATAAGGCAAACAGAGAACAGATTAGATCATTTTATATTACGGATAATATAAGAATTCAGCGTAATTCTATCACATTTGTTAAACTTACGTCGCTCCTATTTCAAATAGCGTACTGGGCTAGGCGGCATTGTAAAGCGCGTGGAAGGGCGAGTAAAATGCACTATTAAACTTCTAGGCTAGGGCGATCAGAGACCCGTTTATATCATTGTATATTATGGTTAATTTAAGAATTCTACGAAATTCTATCACACTTGTTCAATTTACGTCGCTCCTATTTCAGATAGGGTATTGGGCTAAGCGGCATCTCAAAGCGCATGAAATGGCGATTAAAATGCACTATTAAACTTCTAGGGTAAGGCAATCAGTGACCCGATTAGATCATTTTATATTATGGTTAATTTAAGAATTCAGCGAAATTCTATCACATTTGTTCAAATTACGTCGCTCCTATTTCAGATAGCGTATTGGGCTAAGCGGCATCTCAAAGCGCATGAAATAGCGAGTAAGGTGTACTATTAAACTTCTAGGATAAGGCAAACAGAGAACAGATTAGATCATTTTATATTACGGATAATATAAGAATTCAGCGTAATTCAATCACATTTGTTAAACTTACGTCGCTCCTATTTCAAATAGCGTACTGGGCTAGGCGGCATCATAAAGCGCGTGGAAGGGCGAGTAAAATGCACTCTTAAACTTCTAGGCTAGGGCAAACAGAGACTCGATTAGATCATTTTATGTTACGGTTAATTTAAGAATTCAGCAAAATTCTATCACATTTGTTCAATTTACGTCGCTCCTATTTCAGATAGCGTATTGGGCTAAGCGGCATCTTAAAGCGCGTGGAATGGCGAGTAAAATGCACTATTAAACTCCTATGGTAGGGCAATCAGAGACCCGATTAGATCATTTTATATTTTGTTTAATATAAGATTTCAGGGAAATTCTATCACAGTTGTTCAATTTACGTCGCTCCTATTTCAGATAGCGTATTGGGCTAAGCGGTATCTCAAAGCGCATGCAATGTCGAATAAAATGCACTATTAAACTTCTAGGCTAGGGCAAATAGAGACCCGATTAGATCATTTTACATTAAGGTTAATATAAGAATTCAGGGAAATTCTATCACATTTGTTCAATTTACGTCACTCCTATTTCAGACAGCCTACTGGGCTAGCCGGCATCTTAAAGCGCGTGGAATAGCGAGTAAAATGCACTATTAGCCTTCTATGATAGGGCAATCAGAGACCCGATTAGATCATTTTATATTTTGGTTAATATAAGAATTCAGCGAAATCCTATCACGTTTGTTCAACTTACGTCGCTCGAATTTCAGATAGCGTACTGGGCTAGGCGGCATCTTAAAGCGCCTGGAATGGCGAGTAAAATGCACTATTGAACTTCCATGATAGGACAATCCGAGACCCGATTAGATCATTTTATATTTTGGTTAATATAAGAATTCAGCGAAATTCTATCACATTTATTCAATTTACGTCGCTCCTATTTCAGCTAGCTTATAGGGCTAAGCGGCATCTCAAAGCGCATGAAATGACGAGTGAAATGCACTATTAAACTCCTAGGGTAGGGCGAACGAAAACCCGATTAGATCATTTTACATTAAGGTTAATATAAGAATTCAGGGAAATTCTATCACATTTGTTCAATTTACATCGCTCCTATTTCAGATAGCGTATTGGGCTAAGCGGCATCTCAAAGCGCATGAAATGGCGAGCAAAATCCACGATTAAACTTCTAGGGTGTGGCAAACAGAGACCCGATTAGATCATTTTACATTAATGTTAATATGAGAATTCAGCGAAATTCTATCACATTTGTTCAAGTTACGTCGCTCATATTTCAGATAGCTTATTGGGCTAAGCGGCATCTCAAAACGCAAGCAGTGGCGAGTAGAATTCACTATTAAACTTCTAGGGTAGGGCAAACAGAGACCCGAATAGATCATTTTATATTATGGTTAATTTAAGAATTCAGCAAAATTCTATCACATTTGTTCAATTTACGTCGCTCCTATTTCAGATAGCATACTGGGCTAGGCGGCATCTTAAAGCGCGCGGAATGGCGAGTAAAATGCACTATTAAACTTCTATGATAGGGCAATCAGAGACCCGATTAGGTCATTTTATATTATGGTTAATTTAATCATTCAGCAAAATTCTATCACATTTGTTCAATTTACGTCGTTCCTATTTCAGATAGCGTACTGGGCTAGGCGGCATCTCAAAGCGCGTGGGAAGGCGTTTAAAATGCACTATTAAGCTTCTAGGATAGGGCAATAAGAGACCCGATTAGATCATTTTATATTTTGGTTAATATAAGAATTCAGCGAAATTCTATCACATTTGTTCAATTAACGTCGCTCCTATTTCAGATACCTTATTGGGCTAAGCGGCATCTCAAAGCGCATGAAATGAGGAGTGAAATGCACTATTAAACTTCTTGGGTAGGGCGAACAGAGACCCGATTAGATCATTTTATATTACGGTTAATTTAAGAATTCAACGAAATTCAATCACACTTGTTCAATTTACGTCGCTCCTATTTCAGATAGCGTATTGGGCTAAGCGGCATCTCAAAGCGCAGGAAATGACCAGTGAAATGCACTATTAAACTTCTGGGGTAAGCGAAAGAGAGACCCGATTAGATCATTTTATATTACGGTTAATATAAGAATTAAGCGTAATTCTATCACATTTGTTCAATTTACGTCACTCCTATTTCAGATAGCCTACTGGGCTAGCCGGCATCTTAAAGCGCGTGGAATAGCGAGTAAAATGCACTATTAGCCTTCTATGATAGGGCAATCAGAGACCCGATTAGATCATTTTATATTTTGGTTAATATAAGAATTCAGCGAAATCCTATCACATTTGTTCAATTTACGTCGCTCCTATTTCAGATAGCGTATTGGGCTAAGCTGCATCTCAAAGCGCATGAAATGTCGAATATAATGCACTATCAAACTTCTCGGCTAGGGCGAACAGAGACCCGATTAGATCATTTTATATTCCGGTTAATTTAAGAATTCAGCAAAATTCTATCACATTTGTTCAATTTACGTCGCTCCTATTTCAGATAGCGTGCTGGGCTAGGCGGCATCTTAAAGCGCGTGGAATGGCAAGTGAAATGCACTATTAAACTTCGATGATAGGGCAATCAGAGACCCGATTAGATCATTTTATATTTTGTTTAATATAAGAATTCAGCGAAATACTATCACATTTGTTCAATTTACGTCGCTCCTATTTCAGATAGCGTATTGGGATAAGCGGCATTTCAAAGGGCATGAAATGGCGAGTAAAATGCACTATTAAACTTCTAGGATAAGGCAAACAGAGACCCGATTAGATCATTTTATATTACGGTTAATATAAGAATTCGGCGTAATTCTATCACATTTGTTCAATATACGTCGCTCCTATTCCAGATGGCTTATTGTGCTTGGCGGTATCTCAAAGCGCATGAAATGACGAGTGAAATGCACTATTAAACTTCTAGGGTAGGGCAAACAGAGACCCGATTAGATCATTTTATATTATGGTTAATTTAAGAATTCAGCGAAATTCTATCACATTTGTTCAATTTACGTCGCTCCTATTTCAGATAGCGTATTGGGCTAAGCGGCATTTCAAAGGGCATGAAATGGCGAGTAAAATGCACTATTAAACTTCTAGGATAAGGCAAACAGAGACCCGATTAGATCATTTTATATTACGGTTAATATAAGAATGCGGCGTAATTCTATCACATTTGTTCAATTTACGTCGCTCCTATTCCAGATGGCTTATTGTGCTTGGCGGTATCTCAAAGCGCATGAAATGACGAGTGAAATGCACTATTAAACTTCTAGGGTAGGGCAAACAGAGACCCGATTAGATCATTTTATATTATGGTTAATTTAAGAATTCAGCGAAATTCTATCACATTTGTTCAATTTACGTCGCTCCTATTTCAGATAGCGTATTGGGCTAAGCGGCATTTCAAAGGGCATGAAATGGCGAGTAAAATGCACTATTAAACTTCTAGGATAAGGCAAACAGAGACCCGATTAGATCATTTTATATTACGGTTAATATAAGAATGCGGCGTAATTCTATCACATTTGTTCAATTTACGTCGCTCCTATTCCAGATGGCTTATTGTGCTTGGCGGTATCTCAAAGCGCATGAAATGACGAGTGAAATGCACTATTAAACTTCTAGGGTAGGGCAAACAGAGACCAGATTAGATCATTTTATATTATGGTTAATTTAAGAATTCAGCGAAATTCTATCACATTTGTTCAATTTACGTCGCTCCAATTACAGATAGCTTATTGTGCTTAGCGGCATCTCAAAGAGCATGAAATGACAAGTGAAATGCACTATTAAACTTCTAGGGTAGGGCAAACAGAGACCCGATTAGATCATTTTATATTATGGTTAATTTAAGAATTCAGCGAAATTCTATCACATTTGTTCAATTTACGTCGCTCCAATTTCAGATAGCGTATTCGGCTAAGAGGCATCTGAAGGCGCACGAAATGGCGAGTAAAATGCACTATTAAACTTCTAGGGTTGGGCAAACAGAGACCCGATTAGATCATTTTATATTATGGTTAATTTAAGGTGTCAGCTAAATTTTATCACATCTGTTCAATTAACGTCGCTCCTATTTCAGATAGCGTACTGTGCTAGGCGGCATCTTAAAGCGCGTGGAATGGCGAGCATTGTGCACTACTAAACTTCTATGATAGGGCAATCAGAGACCCGATTAGATCATTTTATATTTTGTTTAATATCAGATTTCAGGGAATTTGTATCACATTTGTTCAATTTACGTCGCTCCTAATTCAGATAGCGTATTCGGCTAAGCGGCATCTCAAAGCGCATGAAATGGCGAATAAAATGCACTCTTAAACTTCTAGGCTAGGGCAAACGGAGACCCGATTAGATCATTTTATATTACGGTTAATTTAAGAATTCAGCAAAATTCTATCACATTTGTTCAATTTACGTCGCTCCTATTTCAGATAGCGTGCTGGGCTAGGCGGCATCTTAAAGCGCGTGGAATGGCAAGTGAAATGCACTATTAAACTTCGATGATAGGGCAATCAGAGACCCGATTAGATCATTTTATATTTTGTTTAATATAAGAATTCAGCGAAATACTATCACATTTGTTCAATTTACGTCGCTCCTATTTCAGATAGCGTATTGGGATAAGCGGCATTTCAAAGGGCATGAAATGGCGAGTAAAATGCACTATTAAACTTCTAGGATAAGGCAAACAGAGACCCGATTAGATCATTTTATATTACGGTTAATATAAGAATTCGGCGTAAATCTATCACATTTGTTCAATTTACGTCGCTCCTATTCCAGATGGCTTATTGTGCTTGGCGGTATCTCAAAGCGCATGAAATGACGAGTGAAATGCACTATTAAACTTCTAGGGTAGGGCAAACAGAGACCCGATTAGATCATTTTATATTATGGTTAATTTAAGAATTCAGCGAAATTCTATCACATTTGTTCAATTTACGTCGCTCCTATTTCAGATAGCGTATTGGGCTAAGCGGCACCTCAAAGCGCAAGGAATGGCGAGTAAAATGCACTATTACACTTCTAGGGTAGGGCAAACAGAGACCCGATTAGATCATTTTATATTATGGTTAATTTAAGAATTCAGCGTAATTCTATCACATTCGTTCAACTTACGTCGCTCCTATTTCAGATAGCGGACTGGGCTAGGCGGCATCTTAAAGCGCCTGGAATGGCAAGTAAAATGCACTATTAAACTTCTATGATAGGGCAATGCGAGACCCGATTAGATCATTTTATATTTTGGTTAATATAAGAATTCAGCGAAATTCTATCACATTTGTTCAATTTACGTCGCTCCTATTTCAGATAGCGTATTGGGCTAAGCGGCATCTTAAAGTGCGTGGAATGGCGAGTAAAATGCACTATTAAACTCCTATGGTAGGGCAATCAGAGACCCGATTAGATCATTTTATATTTTGTTTAATATAAGATTTCAGGGAAATTCTATCACAGTTGTTCAATTTACGTCGCTCCTATTTCAGCTAGCTTATAGGGCTAAGCGGCATCTCAAAGCGCATGAAATGACGAGTGAAATGCACTATTAAACTCCTAGGGTAGGGCGAACGAAAACCCGATTAGATCATTTTACATTAAGGTTAATATAAGAATTCAGGGAAATTCTATCACATTTGTTCAATTTACATCGCTCCTATTTCAGATAGCGTATTGGGCTAAGCGGCATCTCAAAGCGCATGAAATGGCGAGCAAAATCCACGATTAAACTTCTAGGGTGTGGCAAACAGAGACCCGATTAGATCATTTTACATTAATGTTAATATGAGAATTCAGCGAAATTCTATCACATTTGTTCAAGTTACGTCGCTCATATTTCAGATAGCTTATTGGGCTATGCGGCATCTCAAAACGCAAGCAGTGGCGAGTAGAATTCACTATTAAACTTCTAGGGTAGGGCAAACAGAGACCCGAATAGATCATTTTATATTATGGTTAATTTAAGAATTCAGCAAAATTCTATCACATTTGTTCAATTTACGTCGCTCCTATTTCAGATAGCATACTGGGCTAGGCGGCATCTTAAAGCGCGCGGAATGGCGAGTAAAATGCACTATTAAACTTCTATGATAGGGCAATCAGAGACCCGATTAGGTCATTTTATATTATGGTTAATTTAATCATTCAGCAAAATTCTATCACATTTGTTCAATTTACGTCGTTCCTACTTCAGATAGCGTACTGGGCTAGGCGGCATCTCAAAGCGCGTGGGAAGGCGTTTAAAATGCACTATTAAGCTTCTAGGATAGGGCAATAAGAGACCCGATTAGATCATTTTATATTTGGGTTAATATAAGAATTCAGCGAAATTCTATCACATTTGTTCAATTAACGTCGCTCCTATTTCAGATACCTTATTGGGCTAAGCGGCATCTCAAAGCGCATGAAATGAGGAGTGAAATGCACTATTAAACTTCTTGGGTAGGGCGAACAGAGACCCGATTAGATCATTTTATATTACGGTTAATTTAAGAATTCAACGAAATTCTATCACACTTGTTCAATTTACGTCGCTCCTATTTCAGATAGCGTATTGGGCTAAGCGGCATCTCAAAGCGCATGAAATGACCAGTGAAATGCACTATTAAACTTCTGGGGTAAGGGAAAGAGAGACCCGATTAGATCATTTTATATTACGGTTAATATAAGAATTAAGCGTAATTCTATCACATTTGTTCAATTTACGCACTCCTATTTCAGATAGCCTACTGGGCTAGCCGGCATCTTAAAGCGCGTGGAATAGCGAGTAAAATGCACTATTAGCCTTCTATGATAGGGCAATCAGAGACCCGATTAGATCATTTTATATTTGGGTTAATATAAGAATTCTGCGAAATCCTATCACATTTGTTCAATTTACGTCGCTCCTATTTCAGATAGCGTATTGGGCTAAGCTGCATCTCAAAGCGCATGAAATGTCGAATATAATGCACTATTAAACTTCTCGGCTAGGGCGAACAGAGACCCGATTAGATCATTTTATATTCCGGTTAATTTAAGAATTCAGCAAAATTCTATCACATTTGTTCAATTTATGTCGCCTCCTATTTCAGATAGCGTGCTGGGCTAGGCGGCATCTTAAAGCGCGTGGAATGGCAAGTGAAATGCACTATTAAACTTCGATGATAGGCAATCAGAGACCCGATTAGATCATTTTATATTTTGTTTAATATAAGAATTCAGCGAAATACTATCACATTTGTTCAATTTACGTCGCTCCTATTTCAGATAGCGTATTGGGATAAGCGGCATTCAAAGGGCATGAAATGGCGAGTAAAATGCACTATTAAACTTCTAGGATAAGGCAAACAGAGACCCGATTAGATCATTTTATATTACGGTTAATATAAGAATTCGGCGTAATTCTATCACATTTGTTCAATTTACGTCGCTCCTATTCCAGATGGCTTATTGTGCTTGGCGGTATCTCAAAGCGCATGAAATGACGAGTGAAATGCACTATTAAACTTCTAGGGTAGGGCAAAAAGAGACCCGATTAGATCATTTTATATTATGGTTAATTTAAGAATTCAGCGAAATTCTATCACATTTGTTCAATTTACGTCGCTCCTATTTCAGATAGCGTATTGGGCTAAGCGGCATTTCAAAGGGCATGAAATGGCGAGTAAAATGCACTATTAAACTTCTAGGATAAGGCAAACAGAGACCCGATTAGATCATTTTATATTACGGTTAATATAAGAATGCGGCGTAATTCTATCACATTTGTTCAATTTACGTCGCTCCTATTCCAGATGGCTTATTGTGCTTGGCGGTATCTCAAAGCGCATGAAATGACGAGTGAAATGCACTATTAAACTTCTAGGGTAGGGCAAACAGAGACCCGATTAGATCATTTTATATTATGGTTAATTTAAGAATTCAGCGAAATTCTATCACATTTGTTCAATTTACGTCGCTCCTATTACAGATAGCTTATTGTGCTTAGCGGCATCTCAAAGAGCATGAAATGACAAGTGAAATGCACTATTAAACTTCTAGGGTAGGGCAAACAGAGACCCGATTAGATCATTTTATATTATGGTTAATTTAAGAATTCAGCGAAATTCTATCACATTTGTTCAATTTACGTCGCTCCAATTTCAGATAGCGTATTCGGCTAAGAGGCATCTGAAGGCGCACGAAATGGCGAGTAAAATGCACTATTAAACTTCTAGGGTTGGGCAAACAGAGACCCGATTAGATCATTTTATATTATGGTTAATTTAAGGTGTCAGCTAAATTTTATCACATCTGTTCAATTAACGTCGCTCCTATTTCAGATAGCGTACTGTGCTAGGCGGCATCTTAAAGCGCGTGGAATGGCGAGTAATGTGCACTACTAAACTTCTATGATAGGGCAATCAGAGACCCGATTAGATCATTTTATATTTTGTTTAATATCAGATTTCAGGGAATTTGTATCACATTTGTTCAATTTACGTCGCTCCTAATTCAGATAGCGTATTCGGCTAAGCGGCATCTCAAAGCGCATGAAATGGCGAATAAAATGCACTCTTAAACTTCTAGGCTAGGGCAAACAGAGACCCGATTAGATCATTTTATATTACGGTTAATTTAAGAATTCAGCAAAATTCTATCACATTTGTTCAATTTACGTCGCTCCTATTTCAGATAGCGTGCTGGGCTAGGCGGCATCTTAAAGCGCGTGGAATGGCAAGTGAAATGCACTATTAAACTTCGATGATAGGGCAATCAGAGACCCGATTAGATCATTTTATATTTTGTTTAATATAAGAATTCAGCGAAATACTATCACATTTGTTCAATTTACGTCGCTCCTATTTCAGATAGCGTATTGGGATAAGCGGCATTTCAAAGGGCATGAAATGGCGAGTAAAATGCACTATTAAACTTCTAGGATAAGGCAAACAGAGACCCGATTAGATCATTTTATATTACGGTTAATATAAGAATTCGGCGTAATTCTATCACATTTGTTCAATTTACGTCGCTCCTATTCCAGATGGCTTATTTTGCTTGGCGGTATCTCAAAGCGCATGAAATGACGAGTGAAATGCACTATTAAACTTCTAGGGTAGGGCAAACAGAGACCCGATTAGATCATTTTATATTATGGTTAATTTAAGAATTCAGCGAAATTCTATCACATTTGTTCAATTTACGTCGCTCCTATTTCAGATAGCGTATTGGGCTAAGCGGCATTTCAAAGGGCATGAAATGGCGAGTAAAATGCACTATTAAACTTCTAGGATAAGGCAAACAGAGACCCGATTAGATCATTTTATATTACGGTTAATATAAGAATGCGGCGTAATTCTATCACATTTGTTCAATTTACGTCGCTCCTATTCCAGATGGCTTATTGTGCATGGCGGTATCTCAAAGCGCATGAAATGACGAGTGAAATGCACTATTAAACTTCTAGGGTAGGGCAAACAGAGACCCGATTAGATCATTTTATATTATGGTTAATTTAAGAATTCAGCGAAATTCTATCACATTTGTTCAATTTACGTCGCTCCTATTTCAGATAGCGTATTCGGCTAAGAGGCATCTGAAGGCGCACGAAATGGCGAGTAAAATGCACTATTAAACTTCTAGGGTTGGGCAAACAGAGACCCGATTATATCATTTTATATTATGGTTAATTTAAGGTGTCAGCTAAATTTTATCACATCTGTTCAATTAACGTCGCTCCTATTTCAGATAGCGTACTGGGCTAGGCGGCATCTTAAAGCGCGCGGAATGGCGAGTAAAATGCACTAATAAACTTCTATGATAGGGCAATCAGAGACCCGATTAGATCATTTTATATTATGGTTAATTTAAGAATTCAGCGAAATTCTATCACATTTGTTCAATTTACGTCGCTCCTATTTCAGATAGCTTATTGGGCAAAGCGGCATCTCAAAGCGCATGAAATGTCGAGTGAAATGCACTATTAAACTTCTAGGGTAGGGCGAACGGAGACCCGATTAGATCATTTTACATTAATGTTAATATAAGAATTCAGGGAAATTCTATCACATTTGTTCAATTTACGTCGCTCCTATTTCCGATAGCGTACTGGGCTAGGCGGCATCTTAAAGCGCGTGGAATGGCGAGTAAAATGCACTACTAAACTTCTATGATAAGGCAATCAGAGACCCGATTAGATCATTTTATATTTTGTATAATATCAGGTTTCAGGGAATTTGTATCACATTTGTTCAATTTACGTCGCTCCTAATTCAGATAGCGTATTCGGCTAAGCGGCATCTCAAAGCGCATGAAATGGCGAATAAAATGCACTCTTAAACTTCTAGGCTAGGGCAAACAGAGACCCGATTAGATCATTTTATATTACGGTTAATTTAAGAATTCAGCAAAATTCTATCACATTTGTTCAATTTACGTCGCTCCTATTTCAGATAGCGTATTGGGCTCGGCGGCATCTTAAAGCGCGTGGAATGGCGAGTGAAATGCACTATTAGACTTCTATGATAGGGCAATCAGAGACCCGATCAGATCATTTTATATTATGGTTAATATTAGAATTCAGCAAAATTCTATCACACTTGTTCTATTTACGCCGCTCCTATTTCAGATAGCGTACTCGGCTCGGCGACATCTTAAAGCGCGTGGAATGGCGAGTGAAATGCACTATTAGACTTCTATGGTAGGGCGAACAGAGACCCGATTAGATCATTTTATATTATGGTTAATTTAAGAATTCAGCAAAATTCTATCACACTTGTTCAATTTACGTCGCTCGTATTTCAGATAGCGTACTGGGCTAGGCGGTATCTTAAAGCGCGTGGAATGGCGAGTAAAATGCACTATTAAACTTCTATGATAGGGCAATCAGAGACCCGTTTAGATCATTTTATATGTTGGTTAATTTAAGAATTCAGCGAAATTCTATCACATTTGTTCAATTTACGTCGCTCCTATTTCAGATAGCGTACTGGGCTAGGCGGCAACTTAAAGCGCGTCGAATGGCGAGTAAAATGCACTATTAAACTTCTATGATAGGGCAATCTGTGACCCGATTAGATCATTTTATATTATAGTTAATTTAAGAATTCAGCGAAATTCTATCACATTTGTTCAATTTACGTCGCTCCTATTTCAGATAGCGTATTGGGCTAAGCGGCATCTCAAAGCGCATGAAATGGCGAGTAAAATGCACTATTAAACTTCTAGGGTAGGGCAATCAGTGACCCGATTAGATCATTTTATATTATAGTTAATTTAAGAATTCAGCGAAATTCTATCACATTTGTTCAATTTACGTCGCTCCTATTTCAGATAGCGTATTGGGCTAAGCGGCATCTCAAAGCGCATGAAATGGCGAGCAAAATGCACTATTAAACTTCTAGGGTAGGGCAAACAGAGACCTGATTAGATCACTTTATACTATGGTTAATATAAGAATTCAGCAAAATTCTATCACATTTGTTCAATTTACGTCGCTCCTATTTCAAATAGCGAACTGGACTATGCGGCATCTTAAAGCGCTCGGAATGACGAGTAAAATGCACTATTAAACTTCTATGCTAGGGCAATCAGAGACCCGATTAGATCATTTTATATTTTGGTTAATATAAGAATTCAGTGAAATTCTATCACATTTGTTCAATTTACGTCGCTCC
This sequence comes from Macropis europaea, assembly GCA_916610135.2. Taxonomy (NCBI): domain Eukaryota; kingdom Metazoa; phylum Arthropoda; class Insecta; order Hymenoptera; family Melittidae; genus Macropis; species Macropis europaea. The sequence continues at coordinate 113,577 of CAKAJE020000761.1, forward strand.
TATTTCAGATAGCGTATTGGGCAAAGCGGCATCTCAAAGCGTATGAAATGGCGAATAAAATGCACTATTAAAGTTCTAGGCTAGGGCGAACAGAGATCCGATTAGATCATTTTACATTATGGTTAATAAAAGAATTCAGCGAAATCCTGACACATTTGTTCTACTTATATCGCTCCTATTTCAGATAGCGTATTAGGCTAAGCGGCATCTCAAAGCGCATGAAATGGCGAGTAAAATGCACAATTAAACTACTAGGGTAGGGCAAACAGATACCCGATTAGATCATTTTATATTACGGTTAATATAAGAAATCAGCGTAATTCTATCACATTTGTTCAACTTACGCCGCTCCTGCGTGAGATAGCGTACCGGATTAGGCGGCAACGTAAAGCGCGTGGAATGGCGAGTAAAATGCAGTACTAAACTTCTATGATAGGGCAATCGGAGACCCGATTAGATCATTTTATATTACGGTTAATATAAGAATGCAGCGTAATTCTATCACATTTGTTCAAGTTACGTCTCTCATATTTCAGCTAGCGTACTGGGCTAGGCGGCATCTTAAAGCGCGTGGAATGGCGAGTAAAATGCACTACTAATATTCTATGATAGGGCAATCAGAGACCCGATTAGATCATTTTATATTTTGTTTAATATAAGATTTCAGGGGAATTCTATCACATTTGTTCAATTTACGTCGCTCCCATTTCAGATAGCGTATTGGGCGAAGCGGCATCTCAAAGCGCATGAAATGGCGACTAAAATGCACTATTAAACTTCTAGGGTAGGACAAGCAGAGACCCGATTAGATCATTTTATATTATGGTTAATTTAAGAATTCAGCAAAATTCTATCACATTCGTTCAATTTAGGTCGCTCCTATTTCAGATAGCGTACTGGGCTAGGCGGCATCTTAAAGCGCGTGGAATGCCGAGTAAAATCCACTATTAAACTTCTAGGCTAGGGCGAACAGAGACCAGATTAGATCATTTTACATTCTGGTTAATAAAATAATTCAGCGAAATTCTATCACATTTGTTCAATTTACGTCGCTCATATTTCAGACAGTGAACTGGGCTATGCGGCATCTTAAAGCGCGCGGAATGGCGAGTAAAATGCACTATTAAACTTCTATGCTAGGGCAATCAGAGACCCGATTAGATCATTTTACATTGAGGTTAATATAAGAATTCACAGAAATTCTTTCACATTTGTTCAATGTACGTCGCTCCTATTTCAGATAGCGTCTTGGGCTATGCGGCATCTCAAAGCGCATGAAATGGCGAGTAAAATGCACTGTTAAACTTCTAGGGTACGGCAAACAGAGACCCGATTAGATCATTTTATATAACGGTTAATATAAGAATGCAGCGTAATTCTATCACACTTGTTCTATTTACGCCGCTCCTATTTCAGATAGCGTACTCGGCTCGGCGACATCTTAAAGCGCGTGGAATGGCGAGTGAAATGCACTATTAGACTTCTATGGTAGGGCGAACAGAGACCCGATTAGATCATTTTATATTATGGTTAATTTAAGAATTGAGCGAAATTCTATCACATTTGTTCAACTTACGTCGCTCCTAATTTAGATAGCGTACTGGGCTATGCGGCATCTTAAAGCGCGTGGAATGGTGAGTAAAATGCACTGCTAAACTTCTATGATAGGGCAATCAGAGACCCGATTAGATCATTTTATATTTTGTTTAATATAAGATTTCAGGGAAATTCTATCACATTTGTTTAATTTACATCGCTCCTATTTCAGATAGCGTATTGGGATAAGCGGCATCTCAAAGCGCATGAAATGGCGAGTAAAATGCACAATTAAACTACTAGGGTAGGGCAAACAGATACCCGATTAGATCATTTTATATTACGGTAAATATAAGAATTCAGCGTAATTCTATCACATTTGTTCAACTTACGCCGCTCCTGCGTGAGATAGCGTACCGGACTAGGCGGCAACGTAAAGCGCGTGGAATGGCGAGTAAAATGCAGTACTAAACATCTATGATAGGGCAATCGGAGACCCGATTAGATCATTTTATATTACGGTTAATATAAGAATGCAGCGTAATTCTATCACATTTGTTCAAGTTACGTCTCTCATATTTCAGATAGCGTACTGGGCTAGGCGGCATCTTAAAGCGCGTGGAATGGCGAGTAAAATGCACTACTAATCTTCTATGATAGGGCAATCAGAGACCCGATTAGATCATTTTATATTTTGTTTAATATAAGATTTCAGGGGAATTCTATCACATTTGTTCAATTTACGTCGCTCCCATTTCAGATAGCGTACTGGGCTAGGCGGCATCTTAAAGCGCGTGGAATGCCGAGTAAAATCCACTATTAAACTTCTAGGCTAGGGCGAACAGAGACCAGATTAGATCATTTTACATTCTGGTTAATAAAATAATTCAGCGAAATTCTATCACATTTGTTCAATTTACGTCGCTCATATTTCAGACAGTGAACTGGGCTATGCGGCATCTTAAAGCGCGCGGAATGGCGAGTAAAATGCACTATTAAACTTCTATGCTAGGGCAATCAGAGACCCGATTAGATCATTTTACATTGAGGTTAATATAAGAATTCACAGAAATTCTTTCACATTTGTTCAATTTATGTCGCTCCTATTTCAGATAGCGTATTGGGAAAAGCGGCATCTCGAAGCGCATGAAATGGCGAGTAAAATGCACTGTTAAACTTCTAGGGTACGGCAAACAGAGACCCGATTAGATCATTTTATATTATAGTTAATTTAAGAATTCAGCGAAATTCTATCACATTTGTTCAATTTACGTCGCTCCTATTTCAGGTAGCATATTGGGCTAAGCGGTATCTCAAAGCGCATGAAATGGCGTGTAAAATGCACGATTAAACTTCTAGGGTAGGGCAAACAGAGACACGATTAGATCATTTTATATTTTGGTTAATATAAGAATTCAGCGAAATTCTATCACATTTGTTCAATTTACGTCGCTGCTATTTCAGATAGCGTATTGGGCTAAGCGGCATCTCAAAGCGCATGAAATGACGAGTGAAATGCACTGTTAAACTTCTAGGGTAGGGCAAACAGGGACCCGATTAGATCATTTTATATTATGGTTAATTTAAGAATTCAGCTAAATTCTATCACATTTGTTCAATTTACGTCGCTCCTATTTCAGATAGCGTATTAGGCTAAGCGGCATCTCAAAGCGCATGACATGGCATGTATAATGCACGATTAAACTTCTAGGGTAGGGCAAACAGAGACCCGATTAGATGATTTTATATTTTGTTTAATATAAGAATTCAGCGAAATTCTATCACATTTGTTCACTTTACGTCGCTCCTATTTCAGACAGCTTATTGGGCTTAACGGCATCTCAAAGCGCATGAAATCGCGAACAAAATGCACTATTAAACTTCTAGGCTAGCGCGAACAGAGACCAGATTAGATCATTTTATATTTTGGTTAATATAAGAATTCTGCGAAATTCTATCACATTTGTTCAACTTACGTCGTTCCTATTTCAGATAGCGTACCGGGCTAGGCGGCATCTTAAAGCGCGTGGAATGGCGAGTAAAATGCACTACTAAACTTCTATGATAGGGCAAACAGAGACCCGATTAGATCATTGTATATTTTGGTTAATATAAGAATTCAGCGAAATTCTATCACATTTGTTCAATTTACGTCGCTCCTATTACAGATAACTTATTGTGCTTAGCGGCATCTCAAAGCGCATGAAGTGACGAGTGAAATGCACTATTAAACTTCTAGGGTAGTGGAAACAGAGACCCGATTAGATCATTTTGCATTATGGTTAATGTAAGAATTCAGCGTAATCCTATCACATTTGTTCAACTTACGTCGCTCCCATTTCAGATAGCGTACTGGGCTAGGCGGCATCTTAAAGCGCGTGGAATAGCGAGTAAAATGCACTACTAAACTTCTATGATAGGGCAATCAGAGACCCGGTTAGATCATTTTATATTTTGGTTAATATAAGAATTCAGCGAAGTTCTATCACATTTGTACAATTTACGTCGCTCCTATTACAGATAGCTTATTGTGCTTAGCGGCATCTCAAAGCGCATGAAGTGACGAGTGAAATGCACTATTAAACTTCTAGGGTAGGGCAAACAGAGACCCGATTATATCATTTAACATTATGGTTAATGTAAGAATTCAGCAAAATTCTATCACATTTGTTCAATTTACGTCGCTCATATTTCAGATAGCGTATTGGGCTAAGCGGCATCGCAAAGCGCATGAAATGGCGAGTGAAATGCCCTATTAAACTTCTAGGGTAGGGCAATCAGTGACCCGATTAGATCATTTTATATTATAGTTAATTTCAGAATTCTGCGAAATTCTATCACATTTGTTCAATTTACGTCGCTCCTATTTCAGATAGCGTATTGGGCTAAGCGACATCTCAAAGCGCATGAAATGGCGAGTAAAATGCAATACTAAACTTCTAGGATAAGGCAAACAGAGACCCGATTAGATCATTTTATATTACGGTTAATATAAGAATTCAGCGTAATTCTATCACATTTGTTCAACTTACGTCGCTCCTAATTTAGATAGCGTACTGGGCTAGGCGGCATCTTAAAGCGCGTGGAACGGCGAGTAAAATGCACTACTAAACTTCTATGATAGGGCAATCAGAGACCCGATTAGATCATTTTATATTTTGTTTAATATAAGATTTCAGGGAAATTCTATCACATTTGTTCAATTTACGTCGCTCCTATTTCAGATAGCGTATTGGGCTAAGCGGCATCGAAAAGCGCATGAAATGGCGAGCAAAATGCACTATCAAACTTCTAGGATAAGGCAAACAGAGACCCGATTAGATCATTTTATATTACGGTTCATATAAGAATTCAGCGTAATTCTACCACATTTGTTCAACTTACGTCGCTCCTATTTCAGGTAGCGTACTGGGCTAGGCGGCATCTTAAAGCGCGTGGAATGGCGAGTAAAATGCACTACTAAACTTCTATTATAGGGCAATCAGAGACGCGATTAGATCATTGTATATTTTGGTTAATATAAGAATTCAGCGAAATTCTATCACATTTGTTCAATTTCCGTCGCTCCTATTACAGATAACTTATTGTGCTTAGCGGCATCTCAAAGCGCATGAAGTGACGAGTGAAATGCACTATTAAACTTCTAGGGTAGGGCAAACAGAGACCCGATTAGATCATTTTATATTATGGTTAATTTAAGAATTCAGCAAAATTCTATCACATTTGTTCAACTTACGTCGCTCCTATTTCAGATAGCGTACTGTGCTAGGCGGCATCTTAAAGCTCGTGGAATGGCGAGTAAAATGCACTACTAAACTTTTATGATAGGGCAATCAGAGACCCGATTAGATCATTTTATATTTTGTTTAATATAAGATTTCAGGGATATTGTATCACATTTGTTCAATTTACGTCGCTCCTATTTCAGATAGCGCATTCGGCTAAGCGGCATCTCAAAGCGCATGAAATGGCGAATGAAATGCACTACTAGACTTCTATGGTAGGGCGAACGGAGACCCGATTAGATCATTTTACATTAAGGTTAATATAAGAATTCACGGAAATTCTATCACATTTGTTCAATCTACGTCGCTCCTATTTCAGATAGCGTATTGGGCTAAGCGGCATTTCAAAGCGCATGAAATGGCGAGTAAAATGCACTATTAAACTTCTAGGATAAGGCAAACAGAGACCCGATTAGATCATTTTATATTACGGTTAATATAAGAATTCAGCGTAATTCTATCACATTTGTTCATCTTACGTCGCTCCTATTTCAGATAGCGTACTGGGCTAGGCGCCATCTTAAAGCGCGTGGAATGGCGAGTAAAATGCACTGCTCAACTTTTATGATAGGGCAATCAGAAACCCGATTAGCTCATTTTATATTTTGTTTAATATAAGATTTCAGGGAAATTCTATCACATTTGTTCAATTTACGTCGCTCCTATTTCAGATAGCTTATTGGGCTAAGCGGCATGCCAAAGCGCATGAAATGACGAGTGAAATGCACTGATAAACTTCTACGATAGGGCAATCAGAGACCCGATTAGAACATTTTATATTTTGTTTAATATAAGATTTCAGGGAAATTCTATCACATTTGTTGAATTTACGTCGCTCCTATTTCAGATAGCTTATTGGGCCAAGCGGCATCTGAAGGCGCATGAAATGGCGAGTAAAATGCACTATTAAACTTCTAGGGTAGGGCAAACAGAGACCCGATGAGATCATTTTATATTATGGTTAATTTAAGATGTCTGCAAAATTTTATCACATTTGTTCAATTTACGTCGCTCCTATTTCAGATACCGTACTGGGCTAGGCGGCATCTTAAAGCACGTGGAATGGCGAGTAATATGCACTACTAAACTTGTATGATAGGGCAATCAGAGACCCGATTAGATCATTTTATATTTTGGTTAATATAAAAATTCAGCGAAATTCTATCACATTTGTTCAATTTACGTCGCTCCTATTACAGATAACTTATTGTGCTTAGCGGCATCTCAAAGCGCATGAAGTGTCGAGTGAAATGCACTATTAAACTTCTAGGGTAGGGCAAACAGAGACCCGATAAGATCATTTTATATTATGGTTAATTTAAGAATTCAGCAAAATTCTATCACATTTGTTCAACTTACGTCGCTCCTATTTCAGATAGCGTACTGTGCTAGGCGGCATCTTAAAGCTCGTGGAATGGCGAGTAAAATGCACTACTAAACTTCTATGATAGGGCAATCAGAGACCCGATTAGATCATTTTATATTTTGTTTAATATAAGATTTCAGGGATATTGTATCACATTTGTTCAATTTACGTCGCTCCTATTTCAGATAGCGCATTCGGCTAAGCGGCATCTCAAAGCGCATGAAATGGCGAATAAAATGCACTACTAAACTTCTAGGCTAGGGCGAACAGAGACCCGATCAGATCATTTTACATTATGGTTAATAAAAGAATTCAGCGAAATTCTATCACATTTGTTCAAATTACGTCGCTCCTATTTCAGATAGCGAATTGGGCTAAGCGGCATCTCAAAGTGCATGAAATGGCGAGTGAAATGCACTATTAGACTTCTATGGTAGGGCGAACAGAGAACCGATTAGATCATTTTACATTAACGTTAATATAAGAATTCACGGAAATTCTATCACATTTGTTCTATTTACGTCGCTCCTATTTCAGATAGCGTATTCGGCTAAGCGGCATCTCAAAGCGCCTGAAATGGCGAGTAAAATGCACGATTAAACTTCTAGGATAACGCAAACAGAGACCCGATTAGATCATTTTATATTACGGTTAATATAAGAATTCAGCGTAATTCTATCACATTTGTTCATCTTACGTCGCTCCTATTTCTGATAGCGTACTGGGCTAGGCGTCATCTTAAAGCGCGTGGAAGGGCGAGTAAAATGCACTACTAAACTTCCATGATACAGTAATCAGAGACCCGATTACATCATTTTATATTTTGTTTAATATAAGATTTCAGGGAAATTCTATCACATTTGTTCAACTTACGTCGCCCCAATTTCAGATAGCGTATTGGGCTAAGCGGCATCTCAAAGCGCATGAAATGGCGAATAAAATGCACTATCAAACTTCTAGGATAAGGCAAACAGAGACCCGATTAGATCATTTTATATTACGGTTAATATAAGAATTCGGCGTTATTCTTTCACATTTGTTCAATTTACGTCGCTGCTATTCCAGATAGCTTATTGTGCTTAGCGGCATCTCAAAGCGCATGAAATGACGAGTGAAATGCACTATTAAACTTCTAGGGTAGGGCGAATAGAGACCCGAAGAGATCATTTTACATTAAGGTGAATATAAGAATGCAGCGTAATTCTGTCACATTTGTTCAACTTACGTCGCTCCTATTTCAGATAGCGTATTGGGTTAAGCGTCATCTCAAAGCGCATGAAATGACGAGTGAAATGCACTATTAAACTTCTAGGATAGGGCGAACAGAGACCCGATTAGATCATTTTACATTAAGGTTAATATAAGTATTCAGCGTGATGCTATCACACTTGTTCAATTTACGTCGCTTCTATTTCAGACAGCGTACTGGGCTAGGAGGCATCTTAAAGCGCGTGGAATGGCGAGTAAAATGCACCATTAACCTTCTATGATAGGGCAATCAGAGACCAGATTAGATCATTTTATACTTTGGTTAATATAAGAATTCAGCGAAATTCTATCACATTTGTTCAATTTACGTCGCTCCTATTTCAGATAGCGTATTGGGCTAAGCGGCATCTCAAAGCGCATGAAATGACGAGTGAAATGCACTATTAAACTTCTAGGGTAGGGCAAACAGGGACCCGATTAGATCATTTTATATTATGGTTAATTTAAGAATTCAACTAAATTCTATCACATTTGTTCAATTTACGTCGCTCCTATTTCAGATAGCGTATTGGGCTAAGCGGCATCTCAAAGCGCATGAAATGGCGTGTAAAATGCACGATAAAACTTCTAGGGTAGGGCAAACAGAGACCCGATTAGATCATTTTATATTTCGTTTATTATAAGAATTCAGCGAAATTCTATCACATTTGTTCAATTTACGTCGCTCCTATTTCAGATAGCGTATTGGGCTAAGCGGCATCTCAAAGCGCATGAAATGGCGTGTAAAATGCACGATTAAACTTCTAGGGTAGGGCAAACAGAGACTCGATTAGATCATTTTATATTTTGTTTAATATAAGAATTCAGTGAAATTCTATCACATTTGTTCAATTTACGTCGCTCCTATTACAGATAACTTATTGTGCTTAGCGGCATCTCAAAGCGCATGAAGTGACGAGTGAAATGCACTATTAAACTTCTAGGGTAGTGCAAACAGAGACCCGATTAGAACATTTTACATTATGGTTAATGTAAGAATTCAGCGTAATTCTATCACATTTGTTCAACTTACGTCGCTCCTATTTCAGATAGCGTACTGGGCTAGGCGGCATCATAAAGCGCGTGGAATGGCGAGTAAAATGCACTACTAAACTTCTATGATAGGGCAATCAGAGACCCGATTAGATCATTTTATATTTTGGTTAATATAAGAATTCAGCGAAATTCTATCACATTTGTTCAATTTACGTCGCTCCTATTACAGATAGCTTATTGTGCTTAGCGGCATCTCAAAGCGCATGAAGTGACGAGTGAAATGCACTACTAAACTTCTAGGGTAGGGCAAACAGAGACCCGATTATATCATTTTACATTATGGTTAATGTAAGAATTCAGCGAAATTCTATCACATTTGTTCAATTTACGTCGCTCCTATTTCAGATAGCTTATTGGGCTTAGCGGCATCTCAAAGCGCATGAAGTGACGAGTGAAATGCCCTATTAAACTTCTAGGGTAGGGCAAACAGAGACCCGATTAGATCATTTTATATTATGGTTAATTTAAGAATTCAGCAAAATTCTATCACATTTGTTCAACTTACGTCGCTCCTATTTCAGATAGCGTACTGTGCTAGGCGGCATCTTAAAGCTCGTGGAATGGCGAGTAAAATGCACTACTAAACTTCTATGATAGGGCAATCAGAGCCCCGATTAGATCATTTTATATTTTGTTTAATACAAGATTTCAGGGATGTTGTATCACATTTGTTCAATTTACGTCGCTCCTATTTCAGATAGCGTATTGGGCTAAGCGGCATCTCAAAGCGCATGAAATGGCGTGTAAAATGCACGATAAAACTTCTAGGGTAGGGCAAACAGAGACCCGATTAGATCATTTTATATTTCGTTTATTATAAGAATTCAGCGAAATTCTATCACATTTGTTCAATTTACGTCGCTCCTATTTCAGATAGCGTATTGGGCTAAGCGGCATCTCAAAGCGCATGAAATGGCGTGTAAAATGCACGATTAAACTTCTAGGGTAGGGCAAACAGAGACTCGATTAGATCATTTTATATTTTGTTTAATATAAGAATTCAGTGAAATTCTATCACATTTGTTCAATTTACGTCGCTCCTATTACAGATAACTTATTGTGCTTAGCGGCATCTCAAAGCGCATGAAGTGACGAGTGAAATGCACTATTAAACTTCTAGGGTAGTGCAAACAGAGACCCGATTAGAACATTTTACATTATGGTTAATGTAAGAATTCAGCGTAATTCTATCACATTTGTTCAACTTACGTCGCTCCTATTTCAGATAGCGTACTGGGCTAGGCGGCATCATAAAGCGCGTGGAATGGCGAGTAAAATGCACTACTAAACTTCTATGATAGGGCAATCAGAGACCCGATTAGATCATTTTATATTTTGGTTAATATAAGAATTCAGCGAAATTCTATCACATTTGTTCAATTTACGTCGCTCCTATTACAGATAGCTTATTGTGCTTAGCGGCATCTCAAAGCGCATGAAGTGACGAGTGAAATGCACTACTAAACTTCTAGGGTAGGGCAAACAGAGACCCGATTATATCATTTTACATTATGGTTAATGTAAGAATTCAGCGAAATTCTATCACATTTGTTCAATTTACGTCGCTCCTATTTCAGATAGCTTATTGGGCTTAGCGGCATCTCAAAGCGCATGAAGTGACGAGTGAAATGCCCTATTAAACTTCTAGGGTAGAGCAAACAGAGACCCGATTAGATCATTTTATATTATGGTTAATTTAAGAATTCAGCAAAATTCTATCACATTTGTTCAACTTACGTCGCTCCTATTTCAGATAGCGTACTGTGCTAGGCGGCATCTTAAAGCTCGTGGAATGGCGAGTAAAATGCACTACTAAACTTCTATGATAGGGCAATCAGAGCCCCGATTAGATCATTTTATATTTTGTTTAATACAAGATTTCAGGGATGTTGTATCACATTTGTTCAATTTACGTCGCTCCTATTTCAGATAGCGTATTGGGCTAAGCGGCATCTCAAAGTGCATGAAATGGCGAGTAAAATGCACTATTAGACTTCTATGGTAGGGCGAACGGAGACCCGATTAGATCATTTTACATTAAGGTTAATATAAGAGTTCACGGAAATTCTATCACATTTGTTTAATTTACGTCGCTCCTATTTCAGATAGCGTATTGGGCTAAGCGGCATTTCAAAGCGCATGAAATTGCGAGTAAAATGCACTATTAAACTTCTAGGATAAGGCAAACAGAGACCCGATTAGGTCATTTTATATTACGGTTAATATAAGAATTCAGCGTAATTCTATCACATTTGTTCATCTTACGTCGCTCCTATTTCAGATAGCGTCCTGGGCTAAGCGGCATCTAAATGCGCATGAAATGGCGAGTATAATGCACTATTATACTTCTAGGATAAGGCAAACAGAGACCCGATTAGATCATTTTATATTACGGTTAATATAAGAATGCAGCGTGATTCTATCACATTTGTTCAAGATACGTCGCTCCTATTTCAGATAGCGTACTGGGCTAGGCGGAATCTTAAAGCGCGTGGAATGGCGAGTAAAATGCACTTTTAAACTTCTATGATAGGGCAATCAGAGACTCGATTAGATCATTTTATATTTTGGTTAATATAAGAATTCAACGAAATTCTATCACATTTGAAAATTTACGTCGCTCCTATTACAGATAGCTTATTGGGCTTAGCGGCATCTCAAAGCGCATGAAATGACGAGTGAAATGCACTATTAAACTTGTAGGCTAGGGCGAACAGAGACCCGAGCAGATCATTTTACATTATGGTTAATAGAAGAATTCAGCGAAGTTCTATCACATTTGTTCAACTTACGTCGCTCCTATTTCAGATAGCGTATTGGGCTAAGCGGCATCTCAAAGCGCATGAAATGACGAGTGAAATGCACTATTAGACTTCTATGGTAGGGCGAACAGAGACCCGATTGGATCATTTTACATTAAGGTTTATATAAGAATTCACGGAAATTCTATCACATTTGTTCAATTTACGTCGCTCCTATTTCAGATAGCGTATTGGGCTAAGCGGCCTCTCAGAGCGCATGAAATGGCGAGTAAAATGCGCTATTAAACTTCTAGGATAAGGCAAACGGAGACCCGATTAGTTCATTTTATATTACGGTTAATATAAGATTTCAGCGTAATTCTATCACATTTGTTCATCTTACGTCGCTCCTATTTCAGATAGCGTATTGGGCTTAGCGGCATCTCAAAGCGCATGAAGTGACGAGTGAAATGCCCTATTAAACTTCTAGGGTAGGGCAAACAGAGACCCGATTAGATCATTTCATATTTTGAATAATATAAGATTTCAGGGAAATTCTATCACATTTGTTCAATTTACGTCGCTCCTATTTCAGATAGCGTATTGCGCTAAGCGGGATCTCAAGGCGCATGAAATGGCGACTAAAATGCACTATTAAACTTCTAGGGTAGGGCAAACAGAGACCCGATTAGATCATTTTATATTATGGTTAATTTAAGAATTCAGCAAAATTCTATCACATTTGTTCAACTTACGTCGCTCCTATTTCAGATAGCGTACTGGGCTAGGCGGCATCTTAAAGTGCGTGGAATGGCGAGTAAAATGCACTACTAAACTTCTATGATAGGGCAATCAGAGACCCGATTAGATCATTTTATATTTTGGTTAATATAAGAATTCAGCGAAATTCTATCACATTTGTTCAATTTACGTCGCTCCTATTTCAGATAGCTTATTGGGCTTAGCGGCATCTCAAAGCGCATGAAGTGACGAGTGAAATGCCCTATTAAACTTCTAGGGTAGGGCAAACAGAGACCCGATTAGATCATTTTATATTATGGTTAATTTAAGAATTCAGCGAAATTCTATCACATTTGTTCAATTTACGTCGCTCCAATTTCAGATAGCGTATTCGGCTAAGAGGCATCTGAAGGCGCACGAAATGGCGAGTAAAATGCACTATTAAACTTCTAGGGTTGGGCAAACAGAGACCCGATTAGATCATTTTATATTATGGTTAATTTAAGGTGTCAGCTAAATTTTATCACATCTGTTCAATTAACGTCGCTCCTATTTCAGATAGCGTACTGTGCTAGGCGGCATCTTAAAGCGCGTGGAATGGCGAGTATTGTGCACTACTAAACTTCTATGATAGGGCAATCAGAGACCCGATTAGATCATTTTATATTTTGTTTAATATCAGATTTCAGGGAATTTGTATCACATTTGTTCAATTTACGTCGCTCCTAATTCAGATAGCGTATTCGGCTAAGCGGCATCTCAAAGCGCATGAAATGGCGAATAAAATGCACTCTTAAACTTCTAGGCTAGGGCAAACGGAGACCCGATTAGATCATTTTATATTACGGTTAATTTAAGAATTCAGCAAAATTCTATCACATTTGTTCAATTTACGTCGCTCCTATTTCAGATAGCGTGCTGGGCTAGGCGGCATCTTAAAGCGCGTGGAATGGCAAGTGAAATGCACTATTAAACTTCGATGATAGGGCAATCAGAGACCCGATTAGATCATTTTATATTTTGTTTAATATAAGAATTCAGCGAAATACTATCACATTTGTTCAATTTACGTCGCTCCTATTTCAGATAGCGTATTGGGATAAGCGGCATTTCAAAGGGCATGAAATGGCGAGTAAAATGCACTATTAAACTTCTAGGATAAGGCAAACAGAGACCCGATTAGATCATTTTATATTACGGTTAATATAAGAATTCGGGGTAATTCTATCACATTTGTTCAATTTACGTCGCTCCTATTCCAGATGGCTTATTGTGCTTGGCGGTATCTCAAAGCGCATGAAATGACGAGTGAAATGCACTATTAAACTTCTAGGGTAGGGCAAACAGAGACCCGATTAGATCATTTTATATTATGGTTAATTTAAGAATTCAGCGAAATTCTATCACATTTGTTCAATTTACGTCGCTCCTATTTCAGATAGCGTATTGGGCTAAGCGGCATTTCAAAGGGCATGAAATGGCGAGTAAAATGCACTGTTAAACTTCTAGGGTAGGGCGACCAGAGACCCGATTAGATCATTTTACATTAAGGTTAATATAAGAATTCAGGGAAATTCTATCACATTTGTTCAATTTACGTCGCTCCTATTTCAGATAGCGTATTGGGCTAAGCGGCACCTCAAAGCGCAAGGAATGGCGAGTAAAATGCACTATTACACTTCTAGGGTAGGGCAAACAGAGACCCGATTAGATCATTTTATATTATGGTTAATTTAAGAATTCAGCGTAATTCTATCACATTCGTTCAACTTACGTCGCTCCTATTTCAGATAGCGGACTGGGCTAGGCGGCATCTTAAAGCGCCTGGAATGGCAAGTAAAATGCACTATTAAACTTCTATGATAGGGCAATGCGAGACCCGATTAGATCATTTTATATTTTGGTTAATATAAGAATTCAGCGAAATTCTATCACATTTGTTCAATTTACGTCGCTCCTATTTCAGATAGCGTATTGGGCTAAGCGGCATCTTAAAGTGCGTGGAATGGCGAGTAAAATGCACTATTAAACTCCTATGGTAGGGCAATCAGAGACCCGATTAGATCATTTTATATTTTGTTTAATATAAGATTTCAGGGAAATTCTATCACAGTTGTTCAATTTACGTCGCTCCTATTTCAGCTAGCTTATAGGGCTAAGCGGCATCTCAAAGCGCATGAAATGACGAGTGAAATGCACTATTAAACTCCTAGGGTAGGGCGAACGAAAACCGATTAGATCATTTTACATTAAGGTTAATATAAGAATTCAGGGAAATTCTATCACATTTGTTCAATTTACATCGCTCCTATTTCAGATAGCGTATTGGGCTAAGCGGCATCTCAAAGCGCATGAAATGGCGAGCAAAATCCACGATTAAACTTCTAGGGTGTGGCAAACAGAGACCCGATTAGATCATTTTACATTAATGTTAATATGAGAATTCAGCGAAATTCTATCACATTTGTTCAAGTTACGTCGCTCATATTTCAGATAGCTTATTGGGCTATGCGGCATCTCAAAACGCAAGCAGTGGCGAGTAGAATTCACTATTAAACTTCTAGGTAGGGCAAACAGAGACCCGAATAGATCATTTTATATTATGGTTAATTTAAGAATTCAGCAAAATTCTATCACATTTGTTCAATTTACGTCGCTCCTATTTCAGATAGCATACTGGGCTAGGCGGCATCTTAAAGCGCGCGGAATGGCGAGTAAAATGCACTATTAAACTTCTATGATAGGGCAATCAGAGACCCGATTAGGTCATTTTATATTATGGTTAATTTAATCATTCAGCAAAATTCTATCACATTTGTTCAATTTACGTCGTTCCTACTTCAGATAGCGTACTGGGCTAGGCGGCATCTCAAAGCGCGTGGGAAGGCGTTTAAAATGCACTATTAAGCTTCTAGGATAGGGCAATAAGAGACCCGATTAGATCATTTTATATTTTGGTTAATATAAGAATTCAGCGAAATTCTATCACATTTGTTCAATTTACGTCACTCCTATTTCAGATAGCCTACTGGGCTAGCCGGCATCTTAAAGCGCGTGGAATAGCGAGTAAAATGCACTATTAGCCTTCTATGATAGGGCAATCAGAGACCCGATTAGATCATTTTATATTTTGGTTAATATAAGAATTCAGCGAAATCCTATCACATTTGTTCAATTTACGTCGCTCCTATTTCAGATAGCGTATTGGGCTAAGCTGCATCTCAAAGCGCATGAAATGTCGAATATAATGCACTATTAAACTTCTCGGCTAGGGCGAACAGAGACCCGATTAGATCATTTTATATTCCGGTTAATTTAAGAATTCAGCAAAATTCTATCACATTTGTTCAATTTACGTCGCTCCTATTTCAGATAGCGTGCAGGGCTAGGCGGCATCTTAAAGCGCGTGGAATGGCAAGTGAAATGCACTATTAAACTTCGATGATAGGGCAATCAGAGACCCGATTAGATCATTTTATATTTTGTTTAATATAAGAATTCAGCGAAATACTATCACATTTGTTCAATTTACGTCGCTCCTATTTCAGATAGCGTATTGGGATAAGCGGCATTTCAAAGGGCATGAAATGGCGAGTAAAATGCACTATTAAACTTCTAGGATAAGGCAAACAGAGACCCGATTAGATCATTTTATATTACGGTTAATATAAGAATTCGGCGTAATTCTATCACATTTGTTCAATTTACGTCGCTCCTATTCCAGATGGCTTATTGTGCTTGGCGGTATCTCAAAGCGCATGAAATGACGAGTGAAATGCACTATTAAACTTCTAGGGTAGGGCAAACAGAGACCCGATTAGATCATTTTATATTATGGTTAATATAAGAATTCAGCGTAATTTTATCACATTTGTTCAATTTACGTCGCTCCTATTTCAGATAGCGTATTGGGCTAAGCGGCATTTCAAAGGGCATGAAATGGCGAGTAAAATGCACTATTAAACTTCTAGGATAAGGCAAACAGAGACCCGATTAGATCATTTTATATTACGGTTAATATAAGAATGCGGCGTAATTCTATCACATTTGTTCAATTTACGTCGCTCCTATTCCAGATGGCTTATTGTGCTTGGCGGTATCTCAAAGCGCATGAAATGACGAGTGAAATGCACTATTAAACTTCTAGGGTAGGGCAAACAGAGACCCGATTAGATCATTTTATATTATGGTTAATTTAAGAATTCAGCGAAATTCTATCACATTTGTTCAATTTACGTCGCTCCTATTTCAGATAGCGTATTGGGCTAAGCGGCATTTCAAAGGGCATGAAATGGCGAGTAAAATGCACTATTAAACTTCTAGGATAAGGCAAACAGAGACCCGATTAGATCATTTTATATTACGGTTAATATAAGAATGCGGCGTAATTCTATCACATTTGTTCAATTTACGTCGCTCCTATTCCAGATGGCTTATTGTGCTTGGCGGTATCTCAAAGCGCATGAAATGACGAGTAAAATGCTCTATTAAACTTCTAGGGTAGGGCAAACAGGGACCGATTAGATCATTTTATATTATGGTTAATTTAAGAATTCAGCGAAATTCTATCACATTTGTTCAATTACGTCGCTCCTATTACAGATAGCTTATTGTGCTTAGCGGCATCTCAAAGAGCATGAAATGACAAGTGAAATGCACTATTAAACTTCTAGGGTAGGGCAAACAGAGACCCGATTAGATCATTTTATATTATGGTTAATTTAAGAATTCAGCGAAATTCTATCACATTTGTTCAATTTACGTCGCTCCAATTTCAGATAGCGTATTCGGCTAAGAGGCATCTGAAGGCGCACGAAATGGCGAGTAAAATGCACTATTAAACTTCTAGGGTTGGGCAAACAGAGACCCGATTAGATCATTTTATATTATGGTTAATTTAAGGTGTCAGCTAAATTTTATCACATCTGTTCAATTAACGTCGCTCCTATTTCAGATAGCGTACTGTGCTAGGCGGCATCTTAAAGCGCGTGGAATGGCGAGTAATGTGCACTACTAAACTTCTATGATAGGGCAATCAGAGACCCGATTAGATCATTTTATATTTTGTTTAATATAAGAATTCAGCGAAATACTATCACATTTGTTCAATTTACGTCGCTCCTATTTCAGATAGCGTATTGGGATAAGCGGCATTTCAAAGGGCATGAAATGGCGAGTAAAATGCACTATTAAACTTCTAGGATAAGGCAAACAGAGACCCGATTAGATCATTTTATATTACGGTTAATATAAGAATTCGGCGTAATTCTATCACATTTGTTCAATTTACGTCGCTCCTATTCCAGATGGCTTATTGTGCTTGGCGGTATCTCAAAGCGCATGAAATGACGAGTGAAATGCACTATTAAACTTCTAGGGTAGGGCAAACAGAGACCCGATTAGATCATTTTATATTATGGTTAATTTAAGAATTCAGCGAAATTCTATCACATTTGTTCAATTTACGTCGCTCCTATTTCAGATAGCGTATTGGGCTAAGCGGCATTTCAAAGGGCATGAAATGGCGAGTAAAATGCACTATTAAACTTCTAGGATAAGGCAAACAGAGACCCGATTAGATCATTTATATTACGGTTAATATAAGAATGCGGCGTAATTCTATCACATTTGTTCAATTTACGTCGCTCCTATTCCAGATGGCTTATTGTGCATGGCGGTATCTCAAAGCGCATGAAATGACGAGTGAAATGCACTATTAAACTTCTAGGGTAGGGCAAACAGAGACCCGATTAGATCATTTTATATTATGGTTAATTTAAGAATTCAGCGAAATTCTATCACATTTGTTCAATTTACGTCGCTCCTATTT
>CAKAJE020000762.1:0-96561 GCA_916610135.2 Macropis europaea
GAGTAAAATGCACTATTAAACTTCTAGGATAAGGCAAACAGAGACCCGATTACATCATTTTATATTACGGTTAATATAAGAATTCAGCGCAATTCTATCATATTTGTTCAATTTACGTCGCTCCTATTTCAGATAGCGTATTGGGCTAAGCGGCATCTCAAATCGCATGAAATGGCGAGTAAAATGCACTATTAAACTTCTAGGGTAGGGCAAACAGAGACCCGATTAGATTAATTTATATTATGGTTAATTTAAGAATTCAGCAAAATTCTATCACATTTTTTCAATTTACGTCGTTCCTATTTCAGCTAGCGTACTGGTCTAGGCGGCATCTTAAAACGCGAGGAATGGCGAGTAAAATGCACTGTTAATCTTCTATCACAGGGCAATCAGAGACCCGATTAGATCCTTTTATATTTTGGTTAATATAAGAATTCGGCGAAATTCTATCACATTTGTTGAATTTACGTTGCTCCTATTTCAGATAGCGTACTGGGCTATACGGCATCTTAAAGCGCATGAAATGACGAGTGAAATGCGCTATTAAACTTCTGGGTAGGGCGAACAGAGACCCGATTAGATCATTTTACATTAAGGTTAATATAAGTATTCAGGGAAATTCTATCACAGTTGTTCAATTTACGTCGCTCCTATTTCAGATAGCGTATTGGGCTACGCAGCATCTCAAAGCGCATGAAATGGCGAGTAAAATGCACTGTTAAACTTCTAGGGTAGGGCAAACAGAGACCCGATTAGATCATTTCATATTATGGTTTATTTAAGAATTCAGAAAAATTCTATCACATTCGTTCAATTTACGTCGCTCCTATTTCAGATAGCGTATTGGGCTAAGCGGCATCTCAAAGCGCATGAAATGACGAGTGAAATGCACTATTAAACTTCTAGGGTAGGGCAAACAGAGACCCGATTAGATCATTTTATATTATGGTTAATTTAAGAATTCAGCAAAATTCTATCACATTTGTTCAATTTACGTCGCTCCTATTTCAGATAGCGTACTGGGCTAGGCGGCATCTTAAAGCGCGTGGAATGGCGAGTAAAATGCACTATTAAACGTCTATGATAGGGCAATCAGAGACCCGATTAGATCATTTTATATTATGGTTAATATAAGAATTCAGCGAAATTCCATCACATTTGTTCAATTTACGTCGCTCCTATTTCAGATAGCGTATTGGGCAAAGCGGCATCTCAAAGCGCATGAAATGACTAGTGAAATGCACTATTAGACTTGTATGGTGGGGCGAACAGAGACCCGATTAGATCATTTTACATTAAGGTTAATATAAGAATTCAGGTAAATTCTATCACATTTGTTCAATTTACGTCGCTCCTATTCCAGATAGCGTATTGGGCTAAGCGGCATCTTAAAGCGCGTGGAATGGTGAGGAAAATGCACTATTAAACTTCAATGATAGGGCAATCAGAGACCCGATTAGATCATTTTATATTTGGTTTGGTATAAGATTTCAGGGAAATTCTATCACATTTGTCCAATTTACGTCGCCCCTATTTCAGATAGCGTATTGGGCTAAGCGGCATCTCAATGCGCATGAAATGTCGAATAAAATTCACTATTAAACTTCTAGGCTAGGGCGAACAGAGACCCGATTAGATCATTTTATATTATGGTTAATATAAGAATTCAGCGAAAGTCTATCACATTTGTTCAATTTACGTCGCTCCTATTTCAGATAGCATATTGGGCTAAGCGGCATCTCAAAGCGCATGAAATGGCGAGTAAAATGCACTATTAAACTTCTAGGGTAAGGCAAACAGAGACCCGATTAGATCATTTTATATTACGGTTAATATAAGAATTCAGCGTAATTCTATCACATTTGTTCAACTTACGTCGCTCCTATTTCAGATAGTGTATTGGGCTAAGCGGCATCTCAAAGCGCATGAAATGGCGAGTAAAATGCACTGTTAAACTTGTAGGGTAGAGCAAACAGAGACCCGATTAGATCATTTTATATCATGGTTAATTTAAGAATTCAGCAAAATTCTATCACATTTGTTCAATTTACGTCGTTCCTATTTCAGATAGCGTAATGGGCTAGGCGGCATCTTAAAGCGCGTGGAATGGCGAGTGAAATGCACTATTAAGCTTCTGTGATAGGGCAATCAGAGACCCGATTAGATCATTTTATATTTTGGTTAATACAAGAATTCAGCGAAATTCTATCACATTTGTGCAATTTACGTCGCTCCTATTTCAGGCAGCGTACTGGGCAAGGCGGCATCTTAAAGCGCGTGGAATGGCGAGTAAAATGCACTGTTAAATTTCCAGGGTAGTGCAAACAGAGACCCGATTAGATCATTTTATATTATGGTTAATATAAGAATTCAGGGAAATTCTATCACATTTGTTCAATTTACGTCGCTCCTATTTCAGATAGCTTATTGGGCTAAGCGGCATCTCAAAGCGCATGAAATTACGTGTGAAATGCACTATTAAACTTCGATGATAGGGCAAACAGAGACCCGATTAGGTCATTTTATATTTTGGTTAATACAAGAATTCAGCGAAATTGTATCACATTTGTTCAATTTACGTCGCTCCTATTTCAGATAGCGTCATGGGCTAAGCGGCATCTCAAAGCGCATGAAATGACGAGTGAAATGCACTATGAGACTTCTATGGTAGGGCGAACAGAGACCCGATTAGATCATTTTAGATTAAGGTTAATATAAGAATTCAGGAAAATTCTATCACATTTGTTCAATTTACGTCGCTCCTATTTCAGATAGCGTATTGGGCTAAGCGGCATCTCAAAGCGCATGAAATGCGAGTAAAATGCATTGTTAAATTTCCAGGGTAGTGCACACAGAGACCCGATTAGATCATTTTATATGATGGTTCATTTAAGAATTCAGCAAAATTCCATCACATTTGTTCAATTTACGTCCTTCCTATTTCAGATAGCGTACCGGGCTATGCGGCATCTTAAAGCGCGTGGAGTGGCGAGTGAAATCCACTATTAAACTTCTATGATAGGGCAATCAGAGACCCGATGAGATCATTTTATATTTTGGTTAATACAAGAATTCAGCGAAATTCTATCACATTTGTTCAATTTACGTCGCTCCTATTTCAGACAGCGTACTGGGCTAAGCGGCATCTGAAAGCGCATGAAATGCGAGTAAAATCCACTGTTAAACTTCTAGGGTAGGGCAAACAGAGATCCGATTAGATCATTTTATATTACGGTTAATATAAGAATTCAACGTAATTCTATCACATTTGTTCAACTTACGTCGCTCCTATTGCAGATAGCTTAATGGGCTAAGCGGCATCTCAAAGCGCATGAAATGACGAGTGAAATGCACTATTAGTCTTCTATGGTTGGGCGAACAGAGACCCGATTAGATCATTTTACATTAAGGTTAATATAAGAATTCAGGGAAATTCTATCACATTTGTTCAATTTACGTCGCTCCTATATCAGATAGCGTATTGGGCTAAGCGGAATCTCAAACCGCATGAAATGTCGAATAAAATGCACTATTAAACTTCTAGGCTAGGGCGAACAGAGAGCTGATTAAATCATTTTACATTACGGTTAATAAAAGATTTCAGCGAAATTCTATCACATTTGTTAAATTTACATCGCTCCTATTTCAGATAGCGTACTGGGCTAGGCGGCATCATAAAGCGCGCGGAATCGCGAGTAAAGTGCACTATTAAACTTCTATGATAGGGCAATCAGAGACCTCATTAAATCATTTTATATTTTGGTTAATATAAGAATTCAGCGAAATTGTATCACATTTGTTCAATTTACGTCGCTCCTATTACAGATAGCGTCATGGGCTAAGCGGCATCTCAAAGCGCATGAAATGCGAGTAAAATGCACTGTTAAACTTCTAGGGTAGGGCAAACAGAGACCCGATTAGATCATTTTATATTATGGTTAACTTAAGAATTCAGCAAAATTCAATCACATTTGTTCAATTTACGTCGTTCCTATTTCAGATAGCGTAATGGGCTGGACGGCATCTTAAAGCGCGTGGAATGGCGAGTGAAATGCACTATTAAACTTCTATGACAGGGCAATCAGAGACCCGATTAGATCATTTTATATTTTGTTTAATACAAGAATTCAGCGAAATTCTATCACAGTTGTTCAATTTACGTCGCTCCTATTTCAGATAGCGTACTGGGCTAAGCGGCCTCTCAAAGCGCATGAAATAGCGAGTAAAATGCACTGTTAAACTTCTATGATAGGGCAATCAGTGACCCGATTAGATCATTTTATATTTGGGTTAATATAAGAATTCAGCAAAATTCTATCACATTTGTTCAATTTACGTCGTTCCTATTTCAGATAGCGTAATGGGCTAGGCGGCATCTTAGAGCGCGTGGAATGGCGAGTGAAATGCACTATTAAACTTCTGGGGTAGGGCGAACAGATACCCGATTAGATCATTTTTCATTAAGATTAATATAAGAATTCAGCGAAATTCTATCACATTTGTTTAATTTATGTCGCTCATATTTCAGATAGCGTATTGGGATAAGCGGCATCTCAAAGCGAAAGAAATGGCGAGTAAAATGCACTAATGAACTTCTAGGGTAGGGCAAACAGAGACCCGATTAGATCATTTTATATTTTGGTTAATATAAGAATTCAGCGAAATTCTATCACATTTGTTCAATTTACGTCGCTCTTATTTCAGATAGCTTATTGGGCTAAGCGGAATCTCAAAGCGCATGAAATCATAAGTGAAATGCACTATTAAACTTCTAGGGCAGGGCGAACAGAGACCCGATTAGATCATTTTACATTAAGGTTAATATAAGAATTCAGTGAAATTCTATCACATTTGTTCAATTTACGTCGCTCCCATTTCAGATAGCGTATTGGGCTAAGCGGCATCTCAAAGCGCATGAAATGGCGAGTAAAATGCACTATTAAATTTCCAGGGTAGTGCACACAGAGACCCGATTAGATCATTTTATATTATGGTTCATTTAAGAATTCAGCAAAATTCCATCACATTTGTTCAATTTACGTCCTTCCTATTTCAGATAGCGTACCGGGCTATGCGGCATCTTAAAGCGCGTGGAATGGCGAGTGAAATCCACTATTAAACTTCTATGATAGGGCAATCAGAGACCCGATTAGATCATTTTATATTTTGGTTAATACAAGAATTCAGCGAAATTCTATCACATTTGTTCAATTTACGTCGCTCCTATTTCAGACAGCGTACTGGGCTAGGCGGCATCTTAAAGCGCGTGGAATGGCGAGTAAAATGCACTATTAAACTTCTATGATAGGGCAATCAGAGACCTGATTAAATCATTTTACATTAAGGTTAATATAAGAATTCAGGAAAATTCTATCACATTTGTTCAATTTACGTCGCTCCTATTTCAGATAGCGTATTGGGCTAAGCGGCATCTGAAAGCGCATGAAATGCGAGTAAAATCCACTGTTAAACTTCTAGGGTAGGGCAAACAGAGATCCGATTAGATCATTTTATATTATGGTTAATTTAAGAATTCAGCAAAATTCTATCACATTTGTTCAATTTACGTCGTTCCTATTTCAGATAACGTAATGGGCTAGGCGGCATCTTAAAGCGCATGGAATGGCGAGTGAAATGCACTATTAAACTTCTATGATAGGGCAATCAGAGACCCGATTAGATCATTTTATATTTTGGTTAATACAAGAATTCAGCGAAATTCTATCACGTTTGTTCAATTTACGTCGCTACTATTTCAGATTGCTTATTGGGCTAAGCGGCATCTCAAAGCACATGGAATGTCGAGTGAAATGCACTGTTAAACGTCTAGGGTAGGGCAAACAGATACCCGATTAGATCATTTTATATTATGGTTAATTTAAGAATTCAGCAATACTCTATCACATTTGTGCAATTTACGTCGTTCCTATTTCAGATAGCGTATTGGACTAAGCGGCATCTTAAAGCGCGTGGAATGGCGATTGAAATTCACTATTAAACTTCTATGATAGGGCAATCAGAGACGCGATTAGATCATTTTATATTTTGGTTAATACAAGAATTCAGCGAAATTCTATCACGTTTGTTCAATTTATGTCGCTCCTATTTCAGATAGCTTATTGTGCTAAGCGGAGTCTCAAAGCGCATGAAATCATGAGTGAAATGCACTATTAAACTTCAAGGGCAGGGCGAACAGAGACCCGATTAGATCATTTTACATTAAGGTTAATATCAGAATTCAGGGAAATTCTATCACATTTGTTCAATTTACGTCGCTCCTATTTCAGATAGCGTATTGGGCTAAGCGGCAGCTCAAAGCGCATGAAATGCCAGTAAAATGCACTGTTAAACTTCTAGGGTAGGGCAAACAGAGACCCGATTAGATCATTTTATATTATGGTTAATTTAAGAATTCAGCAAAATTCTATCACATTTGTTCAATTTACGTCGTTCCTATTTCAGATAACGTAATGGGCTAGGCGGCATCTTAAAGCGCATGGAATGGCGAGTGAAATGCACTATTAAACTTCTATGATAGGGCAATCAGAGACCCGATTAGATCATTTAAATTTTTGGTTAATACAAGAATTCAGCGAAATTCTATCACGTTTGTTCAATTTACGTCGCTACTATTTCAGATTGCTTATTGGGCTAAGCGGCATCTCAAAGCACATGGAATGTCGAGTGAAATGCACTGTTAAACGTCTAGGGTAGGGCAAACAGAGACCCGATTAGATCATTTTATATTATGGTTAATTTAAGAATTCAGGGAAATTCTATCACATTTGTTCAATTTACGTCGCTCCCATTTCAGATAGCGTATTGGGCTAAGCGGCATCTCAAAGCGCATGAAATGGCGAGTAAAATGCACTATTAAATTTCTTGGGTAGGGCAAACAGAGACCCGATTAGATCATTTTATATTATGGTTAATTTAAGAATTCATCAAAATTCTATCACATTTGTTCAATTTACGTCGCTCCTATTTCAGATAGCGTACTGGGCTAGACGGCTTCTTAGAGCGCGTGGAATGGCGAGTAAAATGCACTATTAAACTTCTATGATAGGGCAAACAGAGATTCGATTAGATCATTTTACATTAATGTTAATATAAGTATTCAGGGAAATTCTATCACATTTGTTCAATTTACGTCGCTCCTATTTCAGATAGCCTACTGGGCTAAGCGGCATCTCAAAGCGCATGAAATGACGAGTGAAATGCACTATAAGTCTTCTATGGTACGGCGAACAGAGACCCGATTAGATCATTTTACATTAAGGTTAATATAAGAATTCAGGGAGATTCTATCACATTTGTTCAATTTACGTCGCTCCTGTTTCAGATAGCGTATTGGGCTAAGCGGCATCTCGAAGCGCATGAAATGGCGAGTAAAATGCACTGTTAAATTTCCAGGGTAGTGCAAACAGAGACCCGTTTAGATCATTTTATATTATGGTTCATTTAAGAATTCAGCAAAATTCCATCACATTTGTTCAATTTACGTCGCTCCTATTTCAGATAGCGTATTCGGCTAAGCGGCATCTCAAAGCGCATGAAATTGCGAGTAAAATGCACTATTAAACTTCTATGATACGGCAATCAGAGACCCGATTAGATCATTTAATATTTTGGTTAATATAAGAATTCAGCGAAATTCTATCACTCTTGTTCAATTTACATCGCTCCTATTTCAGATAGCGTAATGGGCTAAGCGGCATCTCAAAGCGCATGAAATGACGAGTGAAATGCACTATTAGACTTCTATGGTAGGGCGAACAGAGACCCGATTAGATCATTTTACATTAAGGTTAATATAAGAATTTAGGGAAATTCTATCACATTTGTTCAATTTACGTCGCTCCCATTTCAGATAGCGTATTCGGCTAAGCGGCATCTCAAAGCGCATGATGTGTCGAGTAAAATGCACTATCAAATTTCTTGGGTAGGGCAAACAGAGACCCGATTAGAGCATTTTATATTATGGTTAATTTAAGAACTCAGCAAAATTCTATCACATTTGTTCAATTTACGTCGCTCCTATTCCAGATAGCGAACCGGGCTATGCGGCATCTTAAAGCGCGTGGAATGGCGAGTGAAATCCACTATTAAACTTCTATGATAGGGCAAACAGAGAGCTGATTAGATCATTTTACATTAATGTTAATATAAGTATTCAGGGAAATTCTATCACATTTGTTCAATTTACGTCGCTCCTATTTCAGATAGCGTATTGGGCTAAGCGGCATCTCAAAGCGCATGAAATGTCGAGTGAAATGCACTATTAGTCTCCTATGGTAGGGCGAACAGGGCCCGATTAGATCATTTTACATTAAGGTTAATATAAGATTTCAGGGAAATTCTATCACATTTGTTCAATTTACGTCGCTCCTATTTCAGATAGCGTATTGGGCTAAGCGGCATCTCGAATCGCATGAAATGGCGAGTAAAATGCACTGTTAAATTTCTAGGGTAGGGCAAACAGAGACCCGATTAGATCATTTTATATTATGGTTAATTTAAGAATTCAGCAAAATTCCATCACATTTGTTCAATTTACGTCCTTCCTATTTCAGATAGCGTACCGGGCTACGCGGCATCTTAAAGCGCGTGGAATGGCGAGTGAAATCCACTATTAGACTTCTCTGGTAGGGCGAACAGAGACACGATTAGATCATTTTACATTAAGGTTAATTTAAGAATTCAGCGAAATTCTATCACATTTGTTCAATTTACGTCGCTCCTATTTCAGATAGCGTATTGGGCTAAGCGGCATCACAAAGCGCATGAAATGACGAGTGAAACTCACTATTAATCTTCTAGGGTAGGGCGAACAGAGACCCGATTAGAACATTTTACATTATGGTTAATATAAGAATTCAGCGAAATTCTCTCACATTTGTTCAATTTACGTCGCTGATACTTCAGATAGCGTGTTGGGCTAAGCGGCATCTCAAAGCGCAAGAAATGGTGAGTAAAATTCACTATTAAACTTCTAGGGTAGGGCAAACAGAGACCCGTTAAGATCATTTTATATTATGGTTAATTCAAGAATTCAGCGAAACTCTATCACATTTGTTCAATTTACGTCGCTCCTATTTCAGATAGCGTATTGGGCGAAGCGGCATCTCAATGCGCATGAAATGGCGAGTAAAATGCACTATTAAACTTCTAGGATAAGGCAAACAGAGACCCGATTACATCATTTTAT
This sequence comes from Macropis europaea, assembly GCA_916610135.2. NCBI lineage: Eukaryota > Metazoa > Arthropoda > Insecta > Hymenoptera > Melittidae > Macropis > Macropis europaea. The sequence goes on from CAKAJE020000762.1 coordinate 9,209, forward strand.
ATTACGGTTAATATAAGAATTCAGCGCAATTCTATCACATTTGTTCAATGTACGTCGCTCCTATTTCAGATAGCGTACTGGACTAGGCGGAATCTTAAAGCGCGTAGATTGGCGAGTAAAATGCACTATTAAACTTCTAGGGTAAGGCAAACAGAGTCCCGATTAGATCATTTTATATTACGGTTAATATAAGAATTCAGCGTAATTCTATCACATTTGTTCAACTTACGTCGCTCCTATTGCAGATAGCGTATTGGGCTAAGCGGCATCTCAAAGCGCATTAAATGACGAGTAAAATGCACTATTAAGCTTCTAGGGTAGGGCAAACAGAGACCCGATTAGATCACTTTATATTATGGTTAATTTAAGAATTCAGCGAAATTCTATCACATTTGTTCAATTTATGTCGCTCCTATTTCAGATAGCTTATTGGGCTAAGCGGCATCTCAAAGCGCATTAAATGACGAGTGAAATGCACTATTAAACTTCTAGGGTAGGGAGAACAGAGACCCGATTAGCTCATTTTACGTTCAGGTTAATATAAGAATTCAGCGAAATTCTATCACATTTGTTCAATTTACGTCGCTCATATTTCAGATAGCGTATTGGGCTAACCGGCATGTCAAAGCGTAAGAAATGGCGATTAAAATGCACTATTAAACTTCTAGGGTGGGGCAAACAGAGGCCCGATTAGATCATTTTATATTATGGTTAATTTAAGAATTCAGCGTAATTCTATCACATTTGTTCAATTTACGTCACTCCTATTTCAGATAGCGTATTGGGCTAAGCGGCATCTCAAAGCGCAAGAAATTGTGAGTAAAATGCACTATTAAACTTCTAGGGAAGGGCAAACAGAGACCCGATTAGATCATTTTATATTATGGTTAATTTAAGAATTCAGCAAAATTCTATCACATTTGTTCAATTTACATCGCTCCTATTTCAGATAGCGTACTGGGCTAGGCGGCATCTTAAAGCGCGTGGAATGGCGAGTAAAATGCACTATTAAACGTCTATGATAGGGCAATCAGAGACCCGATTAGATCATTTTATATTATGGTTAATATAAGAATTCAGCGAAATTCCATCACATTTGTTCAATTTACGTCGCTCCTATTTCAGATAGCGTACTGGGCTAGGCGGCATCTTAAAGCGCGTGGAATGGCGAGTAAAATGCACTATTAAACGTCTATGATAGGGCAATCAGAGACCCGATTAGATCATTTTATATTATGGTTAATATAAGAATTCAGCGAAATTCCATCACATTTGTTCAATTTACGTCGCTCCTATTTCAGATAGCGTATTGGGCAAAGCGGCATCTCAAAGCGCATGAAATGACTAGTGAAATGCACTATTAGACTTCTATGGTGGGGCGAACAGAGACCCGATTAGATCATTTTACATTAAGGTTAATATAAGAATTCAGGTAAATTCTATCACATTTGTTCAATTTACGTCGCTCCTATTCCAGATAGCGTATTGGGCTAAGCGGCATCTTAAAGCGCGTGGAATGGTGAGGAAAATGCACTATTAAACTTCAATGATAGGGCAATCAGAGACCCGATTAGATCATTTTATATTTGGTTTGATATAAGATTTCAGGGAAATTCTATCACATTTGTCCAATTTACGTCGCCCCTATTTCAGATAGCGTATTGGGCTAAGCGGCATCTCAATGTGCATGAAATGTCGAATAAAATTCACTATTAAATTTCTAGGCTAGGGCGAACAGAGACCCGATTAGATCATTTTATATTATGGTTAATAGAAGAATTCAGCGAAAGTCTATCACATTTGTTCAATTTACGTCGCTCCTATTTCAGGTAGCGTATTGGGCTAAGCGGCATCTCAAAGCGCATGAAATGGCGAGTAAAATGCACTGTTAAACTTGTAGGGTAGAGCAAACAGAGACCCGATTAGATCATTTTATATTATGGTTAATTTAAGAATTCAGCAAAATTCTATCACATTTGTTCAATTTACGTCGTTCCTATTTCAGATAGCGTAATGGGCTAGGCGGCATCTTAAAGCGCGTGGAATGGCGAGTGAAATGCACTATTAAGCTTCTGTGATAGGGCAATCAGAGACCCGATTAGATCATTTTATATTTTGGTTAATACAAGAATTCAGCGAAATTCTATCACATTTGTGCAATTTACGTCGCTCCTATTTCAGGCAGCGTACTGGGCTAGGCGGCATCTTAAAGCGCGTGGAATGGCGAGTAAAATGCACTGTTAAATTTCCAGGGTAGTGCAAACAGAGACCCGATTAGATCATTTTATATTATGGTTAATATAAGAATTCAGGGAAATTCTATCACATTTGTTCAATTTACGTCGCTCCTATTTCAGATAGCTTATTGGGCTAAGCGGCATCTCAAAGCGCATGAAATTACGAGTGAAATGCACTATTAAACTTCGATGATAGGGCAAACAGAGACCCGATTAGGTCATTTTATATTTTGGTTAATACAAGAATTCAGCGAAATTGTATCACATTTGTTCAATTTACGTCGCTCCTATTTCAGATAGCGTCATGGGCTAAGCGGCATCTCAAAGCGCATGAAATGACGAGTGAAATGCACTATGAGACTTCTATGGTAGGGCGAACAGAGACCCGATTAGATCATTTTAGATTAAGGTTAATATAAGAATTCAGGAAAATTCTATCACATTTGTTCAATTTGCGTCGCTCCTATTTCAGATAGCGTATTGGGCTAAGCGGCATCTCAAAGCGCATGAAATGCGAGTAAAATGCACTGTTAAACTTCTAGGGTAGGGCAAACAGAGACCCGATTAGATCATTTATATTATGGTTCATTTAAGAATTCAGCAAAATTCCATCACATTTGTTCAATTTACGTCCTTCCTATTTCAGATAGCGTACCGGGCTATGCGGCATCTTAAAGCGCGTGGAGTGGCGAGTGAAATCCACTATTAAACTTCTATGATAGGGCAATCAGAGACCCGATGAGATCATTTTATATTTTGGTTAATACAAGAATTCAGCGAAATTCTATCACATTTGTTCAATTTACGTCGCTCCTATTTCAGACAGCGTACTGGGCTATGCGGCATCTTAAAGCGCGTGGAATGGCGAGTAAAATTCACTATTAAACTTCTAGAATAAGACAAACAGGGACCCGATTAGATCATTTTATATTACGGTTAATATAAGAATTCAACGTAATTCTATCACATTCGTTCAACTTACGTCGCTCCTATTGCAGATAGCTTATTGGGCTAAGCGGCATCTCAAAGCGCATGAAATGACGAGTGAAATGCACTATTAGTCTTCTATGGTAGGGCGAACAGAGACCCGATTAGATCATTTTACATTAAGGTTAATATAAGAATTCAGGGAAATTCTACCACATTTGTTCAATTTACGTCGCTCCTATATCAGATAGCGTATTGGGCTAAGCGGAATCTCAAAGCGCATGAAATGTCGAATAAAATGCACTATTAAACTTCTAGGCTAGGGCGAACAGAGAGCTGATTAAATCATTTTACATTACGGTTAATAAAAGATTTCAGCGAAATTCTATCACATTTGTTAAATTTACATCGCTCCTATTTCAGATACCGTACTGGGCTAGGGGGCATCTTAAAGCGCGTGGAATGGCGAGTAAAATGCACTATTAAACTTCTCTGATAGGGCAATCAGAGACCCGATTAGATCATTTTATATTTTGGTTAATACAAGAATTCAGCGAAATTCTATCACAGTTGTTCAATTTACGTCGCTCCTATTTCAGATAGCGTAATGGGCTAGGCGGCATCTTAAAGCGCGTGGAATGGCGAGTGAAATGCACAATTAAACTTCTGGGGTAGGGCGAACAGAGACACGATTAGATCATTTTTCATTAAGATTAATATAAGAATTCAGCGAAATTCTATCACATTTGTTTAATTTACGTCACTCATATTTCAGATAGCGTATTGGGATAAGCGGCATCTCAAAGCGAAAGAAATGGCGAGTGAAATGCACTATTAAACTTCTATGATAGGGCAATCAGAGACCCGATTAGATCATTTTATATTTTGGTTAATACAAGAATTCAGCGAAATTCTATCACAGTTGTTCAATTTACGTCGCTCCTATTTCAGATAGCGTACTGGGCTAAGCGGCCTCTCAAAGCGCATGAAATAGCGAGTAAAATGCACTGTTAAACTTCTATGATAGGGCAATCAGTGACCCGATTAGATCATTTTATATTTTGGTTAATATAAGAATTCAGGAAAATTCTATCACATTTGTTCAATTTACGTCGTTCCTATTTCAGATAGCGTAATGGGCTAGGCGGCATCTTAGAGCGCGTGGAATGGCGAGTGAAATGCACTATTAAACTTCTGGGGTAGGGCGAACAGAGACCCGATTAGATCATTTTTCATTAAGATTAATATAAGAATTCAGCGAAATTCTATCACATTTGTTTAATTTACGTCGCTCATATTTCAGATAGCGTATTGGGATAAGCGGCATCTCAAAGCGAAAGAAATGGCGAGTAAAATGCACTGTTAAATTTCCAGGGTTGTGCGCACAGAGACCCGATTAGATCATTTTATATTATGGTTCATTTAAGAATTCAGCAAAATTCCATCACATTTGTTCAATTTACGTCGCTCCTATTTCAGACAGCGTACTGGGCTAGGCGGCATCTTAAAGCGCGTGGAATGGCGAGTAAAATGCACTGTTAAACTTCTAGGATAACACAAACAGAGACCCGATTAGATCATTTTATATTACGGTTAATATAAGAATTCAGCGTAATTCTATCACATTTGTTCAACTTACGTCGCTCCTATTTCAGATAGCTTATTGGGCTAAGCGGCATCGCAAAGCGCATGAAATGACGAGTGAATTGCACTATTAGTCTTCTATGGTAGGGCGAACAGAGTCCCGATTAGATCATTTTACATTAAGGTTAATATAAGAATTCAGCGAAATTCTATCACGTTTGTTCAATATGTCGCTCATATTTCAGATAGCGTATTGGGATAAGCGGCATCTCAAAGCGGAAGAAATGCCGAGTAAAATGCACTAATAAACTTCTAGGGTAGGGCACACAGAGACCCGATTAGATCATTTTATATTATGGTTAATTTAAGAAGTCAGCGAAATTCTATCACAGTTCTTCAATTTACGTCGCTCCTATTTCAGATAGCGTATTGGGCTAAGCGGCATCTCAAAGAGCATGAAATGGCGAGTAAAATGCACTATTAAACTTCTAGGGTAAGGCAAACACAGACCCGATTAGATCATTTTATCTTACGGTTAATATAAGAATGCAGCGCAATTCTATCACATTTGTTCAATTTACGTCGCTCCTATTTCAGATAGCGTACTGGGCTAGGAGGCATCTTAAAGCGCGTGGAATGGCGAGTAAAATGCACTATTAAACTTCTATGATACGGCAATCAGAGACCCGATTAGATCATTTTATATTTTGGTTAATATAAGAATGCAGCCAAATTCTATCACATTTGTTCAATTTACGTCGCTCCTATTTCAGATAGCGTATTGCACTAAGCGGCACCTTAAAGCGCGTGGAATGGCGATTGAAATGCACTATTAAACTTCTCTGATAGGGCAATCAGAAACCCGATTAGATCGTTTTATATTTTGGTTAATACAAGAATTCAGCGAAATTCTATCACATTTGTTCAATTTACGTCGTTGATATTTCAGATAGCGTATAGGGCTAAGCGGCATCTCAAAGCGCAAGAAATGGGGAGTAAAATGCACTATTACACTTCTAGGGTAGGGCAAACAGAGACCCGATTGGATCATTTTATATTATGGTTAATTTAATAATTCACCGAAATTCTATCACATTTCTTCAATTGACGTCGCTCCTATTTCAGATAGCGTATTAGGCTAAGCGGCATCTCAAAGCGCATGAAATGGCGAGTGAAATGCACTATTAAATTTCCACGGCAGGGCAAACAGAGACCCGATTAGATCATTTTATATTATGGATAATATAAGAATTCAGCGTAATTCTATCACATTTGTTCAACTTACGTCGCTCCTATTTCAGATAGTGTACTGGGCTAGGCGGCATCTTAAAGCGCGTGGAAGGGCGAGTAAAATGCACTACTAAACTTCTATGATAGGGCAATCAGAGTCCCGTTTAGATCATTTTATATTTTGTTTAATATAAGATGTCAGGGAAATTCTATCACATTTGTTCAATTTACGTCGCTCCTATTTCAGATAGCGTATTGGGCTAAGGGGCATCTCAAAGCGCATGAAATGGCGAGTAGAATGCACTATTAAACTTCTAGGGTAGGGCAATCAGAGACCCGATTAGATCATTTTATATTACGGTTAATATAAGAATTCAGCGTAATTCTATCACATTTGTTCAACTCACGTCGCTCCTATTTCAGATAGCGTACTGGGCTAGGTGGCATCTTAAAGCGCCTGGAATGGCGAGTAAAATGCACTATTAAACTTTTATGATAGGTCCATCAGAGACCCGATTAGATCATTTTATATTTTGGTTAATATAAGAATTCATCGAAATTCTATCACATTTGTTCAATTTACGTCGCTCGTATTTCAGATAGCGTATTGGGCAAAGCGGCATCTCAAAGCGCATGAAATGACGAGTGAAATGCGCTATTTGACTTCTATGGTGGGGCAAACAGAGACCCGATTAGATCATTTTACATTAAGGTTAATACAAGAATTCAGGGAAATTCTATCACATTTGTTCAATTTACGTCGCTCCTATTTCAGATAGCGTATTGGGCTAAGCGGCATCTTAAAGCGCGTGGAATGGTGAGCAAAATGCACTATTAAACTTCAATGATAGGGCAATCAGAGACCCGAATAGACCATTTTATATTTGGTTTAATATAAGATTTCAGGGAAATTCTATCACATTTGTTCAATTTACGTCGCTCCTACTTCAGATAGCGTATTGGGCTACGCGGCATCTCAAAGCGCATGAAATGTCGAATAAAATGCACTATTAAACTTCTAGGCTAGGGCGAACAGAGACCCTATTAGATCATTTTATATTATGGTTAATTTAAGAATTCAGCGAAATTCTATCACGTTAGTTCAATTTACGTCCCTCCTATTTCAGATAGCGTACTGGGCTAGGCGGCATCTTAAAGCGCGTGGAATGGCGAGTAAAATGCACTATTAATCGTCTAGGGTAGGACAAACAGAGACCCGATTAGATCATTTTATATTATGGTTAATTTAAGAATTCAGCAAATTCTATCACATTTGTTCAATTTACGTAGCTCCTATTTCAGATAGCGTACTGGCTAGGCCGGAATCTTAAAGCGCGTGGATTGGCGAGTAAAATGCACTATTAAACTTCTAGGGTAAGGGCAAACAGAGACCCGATTAGATCATTTTATATTACGGTTAATATAAGAATTCAGCGTAATTCTATCACATTTGTTCAACTTACGTCGCTCCTATTGCAGATAGCGCATTGGGCTAAGCGGCATCTCAAAGCGCATTAAATGACGAGTGAAATGCACTATTAAACTTCTAGGGTAGGGCGAACAGAGACCCGATTAACTCATTTTACATTAAGGTTAATATAAGAATTCAGCGAAATTCTATCACATTTGTTCAATTTACGTCGCTCCTATTTCAGATAGCGTATTGGGCTAAGGGGCATCTCAAAGCGCATGATATGGCGAGTAAAATGGAATATTATACTTCTAGGGTAGGGCAAACAGAGACCCGATTAGATCATTTTATATTATGGTTAATTTAAGAATTCAGCAAAACTCTATCACATTTGTTCAATTTACGTCGTTGATATTTCAGATAGCGTATAGGGCTAAGCGGCATCTGAAAGCGCAAGAAATGGGGAGTAAAATGCACTATTACACTTCTAGGGTAGGGCAAACTGAGACCCGATTAGATCATTTTATATTATGGTTAATTTAATAATTCACCGAAATTCTATCACATTTCTTCAATTGACGTCGCTCCTATTTCAGATAGCGTATTAGGCTAAGCGGCATCTCAAAGCGCATGAAATGGCGAGTGAAATGCAGTATTAAATTTCCACGGTAGGGCAAACAGAGACCCGATTAGATCATTTTATATTATGGATAATATAAGAATTCAGCGTAATTCTATCACATTTGTTCAACTTACGTCGCTCCTATTTCAGATAGCGTACTGGGCTAGGCGGCATCTCAAAGCGGAAGAAATGCCGAGTAAAATGCACTATTAAACTTCTAGGGTAAGGCAAACACAGACCCGATTAGATCATTTTATCTTACGGTTAATATAAGAATGCAGCGTAATTCTATCACATTTGTTCAATTTACGTCGCTCCTATTTCAGATAGCGTACTGGGCTAGGAGGCATCTTAAAGCGCGTGGAATGGCGAGTAAAATGCACTATTAAACTTCTATGATACGGCAATCAGAGACCCGATTAGATCATTTTATATTTTGGTTAATATAAGAATGCAGCGAAATTCTATCACATTTGTTCAATTTACGTCGCTCCTATTTCAGATAGCGTATTGCACTAAGCGGCACCTTAATGCGCGTGGAATGGCGATTGAAATGCACTATTAAACTTCTCTGATAGGGCAATCAGAAACCCGATTAGATCGTTTTATATTTTGGTTAATACAAGAATTCAGCGAAATTCTATCACATTTGTTCAATTTACGTCGTTGATATTTCAGATAGCGTATAGGGCTAAGCGGCATCTCAAAGCGCATGAAATGACGAGTGAAATGCACTATTAGACTTCTATGGTGGGGCGAACAGAGACCCGATTATATCATTTTACATTAAGGTTAATATAAGAATTCAGAGAAATTCTACCACATTTGTTCAATTTACGTCGCTCCTATTTCAGATAGCGTATTGGGCTAAGCGGCATCTTAAAGCGCGTGGAATGGCGAGTAAAATGCACTATTAAACTTCTAGGGTAGGGCGAACAGAGTCCCGATTAGATCATTTTTCATTAAGATTAATATAAGAATTCAGCGAAATTCTATCACATTTGTTCAATTTACGTCGCTCATATTTCAGATAGCGTATTGGGATAAGCGGCATCTCAAAGCGGAAGAAATGCCGAGTAAAATGCACTAACAAACTTCTAGGGTAGGGCACACAGAGACCCGATTAGATCATTTTATATTATGGTTAATTTAAGAAGTCAGCGAAATTCTATCACAGTTCTTCAATTTACGTCGCTCCTATTTCAGATAGCGTATTAGGCTAAGCGGCATCTCAAAGCGCATGAAATGGCGAGTGAAATGCACTATTAAATTTCCACGGTAGGGCAAACAGAGACCCGATTAGATCATTTTATATTATGGATAATATAAGAATTCAGCGTAATTCTATCACATTTGTTCAACTTACGTCGCTCCTATTTCAGATAGTGTACTGGGCTAGGCGGCATCTTAAAGCGCGTGGAAGGGCGAGTAAAATGCACTACTAAACTTCTATGATAGGGCAATCAGAGTCCCGTTTAGATCATTTTATATTTTGTTTAATATAAGATGTCAGGGAAATTCTATCACATTTGTTCAATTTACGTCGCTCCTATTTCAGATAGCGTATTGGGCTAAGGGGCATCTCAAAGCGCATGAAATGGCGAGTAAAATGCACTATTAAACTTCTAGGGTAGGGCAATCAGAGACCCGATTAGATCATTTTATATTACGGTTAATATAAGAATTCAGCGTAATTCTATCACATTTGTTCAAGTTACGACGCTCCTATTTCAGATAGCGTACAGGGCTAGGCGGCATCTCAAAGCGCATGGAATGGCGAGTAAAATGCACTACTAATCTTCTATGATAGGGCAATCAGAGACCCGAGTAGATCATTTTATATTTTGATTAATATAAGATTTCAGGGAAATTCTATCACATTTGTTCAATTTACGTCGCTCCTATTTCAGATAGCGTATTGGGCTAAGCCGGATCTCAAAGCGCATGAAATGGCGACTAAAATGCACTATTAAACTTCTAGGGTAGGGCAAACAGAGACCCGATTAGATCATTTTATATTATGGTTAATTTAAGAATTCAGCCAAATTCTATCACATTTGTTCAACTTACGTCGCTCCTATTTCAGATAGCGTACTGGGCTAGGCGGCAACTTAAAGCGCGTGGAATGGCGAGTAAAATGCACTACTAAACTTCTATGATAGGGCAATCAGAGACCCGATTAGATCATTTTATATTTTGTTTAATATAAGATTTCAGGGAAATAGTATCACATTTGTTCAATTTACGCCGCTCCTATTCCAGATAGCGTATTCGGCTAAGCGGCATCTCAAAGCGCATGAAATGACGAGTAAAATGCACTATTAAACTTCTAGGGTAGGGCAAGCAGAGACCCGATTAGATCATTTTATATTACGGTTAATATAAGAATGCAACGTAATTCTATCACATTCGTTCAAGTTACGTCGCTCCTATTTCAGATAGCGTACTGGGCTAGGCGGCATCTTAAAGCGCGTGGAATGGCGAGTAAAATGCACTATTAAACTTGTATGATAGGGCAATCAGAGACGCGATTAGATCATTTTATATTTTGTTTAATATAAGATTTCAGGGAAATTCTATCACATTTGTTCAATTTACGTCGCTCCTATTTCAGATAGCGTATTGGGCTAAGCGGCAACTGAAAGCGCATGAAATGACGAGTGAAATGCACTATTAAACTTCTAGGGTAGGGCGAACAGAGACCCGATTAGATCATTTTACATTAAGGTTAATATAAGAATTCAGGGAAATTCTATCACATTTGTTCAATTTACGTCGCTCCTATTTCAGATAGCGTATTGGGCTGAGCGGCAACTGAAAGCGCATGAAATGGCGAGTGAAATGCACTATTAAACTTCTAGGGTAGGGCGAACAGAGACCCGATTAGATCATTTTACATTAAGGTTAATATAAGAATTCAGGGAAATTCTATCACATTTGTTCAATTTACGTCGCTCCTATTTCAGATAGCGTATTGGGCTACGCGGCATCACAAAGCGCATGAAATGGCGAATAAAATGCACTATTAAACTTCTAGGCTAGGGCGAACAGAGACCCGATTAGATCAGTTTACATTCTGGTTAATAAAATAATTCAGCGAAATTCTATCACATTTGTTCAACTTTCGTTGCTCCTACTTCAGATAGCGTATTGGGTTAAGCGGCATCTCAAAGCGCATGAAATGGCGCGTAAAATGCACTATTAAACTTCTAGGGTAGGGCAAACAGAGACCCGATTAGATCATTTTATATTATGGTTAATTTAAGTATTCAGCAAAATTCTATCACATTTGTGCAATTTACGTCGCTCCTATTTCGGATAGCGTACTGGGCTAGGCGGCATCCTAAAGCGCGTGGAGTGGCGAGTAAAATGCACTATTAAACTTGTATGATTGGGCAATCAGAGACGCGATTAGGTCATTTTATATTTTGTTTAATACAAGATTTCAGGGAAATTCTATCACATTTGTTCAATTCGTGTCGCTCATATTTCAGATAGCGTAATGGGCTAAGCGGCATCTCAAAGCGCATGAAATGGCGAGTAAAATGCACTATTAAACTCCTAGGGTGGGGCAAACAGAGACCCGATTAGATCATTTTATATTATGGTTAATTTAAGAATTCAGCAAGATTCTATCACATTTGTTGAATTTACGTCGCTCCTATTTCAGATAGCGTACTGGGCTGGCCGGCATCTTAAAGCGCGTGGAATGGCGAGTAAAATGCACTATTAAACTTGTATGATAGGGCAATCAGAGACGCGATTAGATCATTTTATATTTTGTTTAATATAAGATTTCAGGGAAATTCTATCACATTTGTTCAATTTACGTCGCTCCCATTCCAGATAGCGTATTGGGCTAAGCGGCATCTCAAAGCGCATGAAATGGCGAGTAAAATGCGCTATTAAACTTCTAGGATAAGGCAAACAGAGACCCGGTTAGATCATTTTATATTACGGTTAATATAAGAATTCAGCGTAATTCTATCACATTTGTTCAAGTTACGACGCTCCTATTTCAGATAGCGTACTGGGCTAGGCGGCATCTCAAAGCGCATGGAATGGCGAGTAAAATGCACTACTAATCTTCTATGATAGGGCAATCAGAGACCCGAGTAGATCATTTTATATTTTGATTAATACAAGATTTCAGGGAAATTCTATCACATTTGTTCAATTTACGTCGCTCCTATTTCAGATAGCGTATTGGGCTAAGCCGGATCTCAAAGCGCATGAAATGGCGACTAAAATGCACTATTAAACTTCTAGGGTAGGGCAAACAGAGACCCGATTAGATCATTTTATATTATGGTTAATTTAAGAATTCAGCAAAATTCTATCACATTTGTTCAACTTACGTCGCTCCTATTTCAGATAGCGTACTGGGCTAGGCGGCAACTTAAAGCGCGTGGAATGGCGAGTAAAATGCACTACTAAACTTCTATGATAGGGCAATCAGACACCCGATTAGATCATTTTATATTTTGTTTAATATAAGATTTCAGGGAAATAGTATCACATTTGTTCAATTTACGTCGCTCCTATTCCAGATAGCGTATTCGGCTAAGCGGCATCTCAAAGCGCATGAAATGACGAGTAAAATGCACTATTAAACTTCTAGGGTAGGGCAAGCAGAGACCCGATTAGATCATTTTATATTATGGTTCATTTAAGAATTCAGCAAAATTCTATCACATTCGTTCAATTTAGGTCGCTCCTATTGCAGATAGCGTATTGGGTTAAGCGGCACCTCAAAGCCCATGAAATTGCGAGTAAAATGCACTATTAAACTTCTAGGGTAGAGCAAACAGGGACCCGATTAGATCATTTTATATTATGGTTAATATAAGAATTCAGCGAAATTCTATCACATTTGTTCAATTTACGTCGCTCATATTTCAGATAGCGTATTGGGCTAAGCGGCATCTCAAAGCGCATGAAATGGCAAGTAAAATGCACTATTAAACTTCTAGGGTAGGGCAATCAGTGACCCGATGAGATCATTTTATATTATAGTTAATATAAGAATTCAGCGAAATTCTATCACATTTGTTCAATTTACGTCGCTCCTATTTCAGATAGCGTATTGGGCTAGGCGGCATCTTAAAGCGCGTGGAATGGCGAGTAAAATGCACTATTAAACTTCTATGATACGGCAATCAGAGACCCGATTAGATCATTTTATATTTTGGTTAATATAAGAATTCAGTGAAATTCTATCACATTTGTTCAATTTACGTCGCTCCTATTTCAGATAGCGTATTGGGCAAAGCGGCATCTCAAAGCGCATGAAATGACGAGTAAAATGCACTATTAAAGTTCTAGGGTAGGGCAAACAGAGACCCGATTAGATCATTTTATATTATGGTTAATTTAAGAATTGAGCGAAATTCTATCACATTCGTTCAATTTAGGTCGCTCCTATTTCAGATAGCGTATTGGGCTAAGCGGCATCTCAAAGCGCATGAAATGGCGAGTGAAATGCACTATAAGACTTCTATGGTAGGGCGAACAGAGACCAGATCAGATCATTTTACATTCTGGTTAATAAAATAATTCAGCGAAATTCTATCACATTTGTTCAACTTTCGTCGCTCCTATTTCAGATAGCGTATTGAGCTAAGCGGCATCTCGAAGCGCATGAAATGGCGAGTATAATGCACTATTAAACTTCTAGGATAGGGCAAACAGATACCCGGTTAGATCATTTTATATTACGGTTAATATAAGAATGCAGCGTAATTCTATCACATTTGTTCAAGTTACGTCGCTCCTATTTCAGATAGCGTACTGGGCTAGGCGGCATCTTAAAGCGCGTGGAATGGCGAGTAAAATGCACTACTAATCTTCTATGATAGGGCAATCAGAGACCCGATTAGATCATTTTATATTTTGTTTAATATAAGATTTCAGGGAAATTCTATCACATTTGTTCAATTTACGTCGCTCCTATTTCAGATAGCGTACTGGGCTAAGCGGCATCTCAAAGCGCATGAAATGGCGAGTAAAATGCACTATTAAACTTCTATGATAGGGCAATCAGAGACCCGATTAGATCATTTTATATTTTGGTTAATATAAGAATTCAGCGAAATTCTATCACATTTGTTCAATTTGCGTCGCTCCTATTTCAGATAGCGTACTGGGCTAGGCGGCATCTTAAAGCGCGTGGAATGGCGAGTAAAATGCACTGTTAAACTTCTATGATAGGGCAGTCAGAGACCCGATTAGATCATTTTATATTTTGTTTAATATAAGATTTCAGGGAAATCCTATCACATTTGTTCTATTTACGTCGCTCCTATTTCAGTTAGCGTATTGGGCTAACCGGCATCTCAAAGCGCATGAAATGGCGAATAAAATGGACTATTAAACTTCTAGGGTAGGGCAAACGGAGACCCGATTAGATCATTTTATATTACGGTTAATATAAGAATTCAGCGTAATTCTATCACATTTCTTCAAATTACGTCGCTCCTATTTCAGATAGCGTACTGGGCTGGCCGGCATCTTAAAGCGCGTGGAATGGCGAGTAAAATGCACTATTAAACTTGTATGATAGGGCAATCAGTGACCCGATTAGATCATTTTATATTATAGTTAATTTAAGAATTCAGCGAAATTCTATCACATTTGTTCAATTTACGTCGCACCTGTTTCAGATAGCGTATTGGGCTAAGCGGCGACTCAAAGCGCATGAAATGGCGAGTAAAATGCAATACTAAACTTCTAGGATAAGGCAAACAGACACCCGATTAGATCATTTTATATTTTTGTTAATATAAGAATTCAGCGAAATTCTATCACATTTGTTCAATTTACGTCGCTCATATTTCCGATAGCGTATTGGGCTAAGCGGCATCTCAAAGCGCATGAAATGGCGAGTAAAATGCACTATTAAACTTCTAGGGTAGGGCAATCAGTGACCCGATTAGATCATTTTATATTATAGTTAATTTAAGAATTCAGCGATATTCTATCACATTTGTTCAATTTACGTCGCACCTGTTTCAGATAGCGTATTGGGCTAAGCGGCATCTCAAAGCGCATGAAATGGCGAGTAAAATGCAATACTAAACTTCTAGGATAAGGCAAACAGACACCCGATTAGATCATTTTATATTTTTGTTAATATAAGAATTCAGCGAAATTCTATCACATTTGTTCAATTTGCGTCGCTCATATATCAGATAGCGTATTGGGCTAAGCGGCATCTCAAAGCGCATGAAATGGCGCGTAAAATGCGCTATTAAACTTCTAGGGTAGGGCAATCAGAGACCCGATTAGATCATTTTATATTTTGGTTAATAAATGAAATCATCGAAATTCTATCACGTTTGTTCAATTTACATCGCTCCTATTTCAGATAGCGTACTGGGCTAAGCGGCATCTCAAAGCGCATGAAATGGCGAGTAAAATGCACTATTAAACTTCTATGATAGGGCAATCAGAGACCCGATTAGATCATTTTATATTTTGGTTAATATAAGAATTCAGCGAAATTCTATCACATTTGTTCAATTTGCGTCGCTCCTATTTCAGATAGCGTATTGGGCTAAGCGGCATCTCAAAGCGCATGAAATGACGAATAAAATGCACTATTAAGCTTGTACGCTAGGGCGAACAGAGACCCGATTAGATCATTTAACATTATGGTAAATAAAAGAATTCAGCAAAATTCTATCACATTTGTTCAATTTACGTCGCTCCTATTTCAGATAGCGTACTGGGCTACGCGGTATCTTAAAGCGCGTGGAATGGCGAGTAAAATGCACTATTAAACTTCTAGGATAAGGCAAAGGGAGACCCGATTAGACCATTTTATATTACGGTTAATATAAGAATTCAGCGTTATTCTATCACATTTGTTCAACTTACGTCGCTCCTATTTCAGAACGCGTACTCGGATAGGCGGCATCTTAAAGCGCGTGGAATGGCGAGTAAAATGCACTATTAAACTTCTCGGGTAATGCAAACAGAGTCCCGATTACATCATTTTATATTACGGTTAATATAAGATTTCAGGGAAATTCTATCACATTTGTTCAATTTACGTCGCTCCTATTTCAGATAGCTATTGGGATAAGCGGCATCTCAAAGCGCATGAAATGACGAGAGAAGTGCACTATTAAACTTCTTGGGTAGGGCGAACAGAGACCCGATTACATCATTTTATATTATGGTTAATATAAGAATTCAGCGAAATTCTATCACATTTGTTCAATTTGCGTCGCTCCTATTTCAGATAGCGTATTGGGCTAAGCGGCATCTCAAAGCGCATGAAATGACGAATAAAATGCACTATTAAGCTTGTACGCTAGGGCGAACAGAGACCCGATTAGATCATTTAACATTATGGTAAATATAAGATTTCAGGGAAATTCTATCACATTTGTTCAATTTACGTCACTCCTATTTCAGATAGCGTATTGGGCTAAGCGGCATCTCAAAGCGCAAGAAATGGCGAGTAAAACGCACTATTAAGCTTCTAGGGTTGGGCACATATAGACCCGATTAGATCATTTTATATTATGGTTAATTTAAGAATTCAGCGAAATCCTATCACATTTGTTCATTTTACGTCGCTCCTATTTCAGATAGCGTATTGGGCTAGGCGGCATCTTAAAGCGCGTGGAATGGCGAGTAAAATGCACTATTAAAATTCTATAATAGGGCAATCAGAGACCCGATTAGGTCATTTCATATTATGGTTAATTTAAGAATTCAGCGAAATTCTATCACATTTGTTCAATTTACATCGCTCCTATTTCAAATAGCGTATTGGGCTAAGCGGCATCTCCATGCTCATGAAATGGCGAGTAAAATGCATTATTGAACTTCTAGGATAAGGCAAATGGAGACCCGATTAGACCATTTTATATTACGGTTAATATAAGAATTCAGCGTTATTCTATCACATTTGTTCAACTTACGTCGCTCCTATTTCAGATAGCGTACTCGGATAGGCGGCATCTTAAAGCGCGTGGAAAGGCGAGTAAAATGCACTATTAAACTTCGAGGGTAATGCAAACAGAGACCCGATTAGATCATTTTATATTACGGTTAATATAAGATTTCAGGGAAATTCTATCACATTTGTTCAATTTACGTCGCTCCTATTTCAGATAGCTATTGGGCTAAGCGGCATCTCAAAGCGCATGAAATGACGAGAGAAATGCACTATTAAACTTCTTGAGTAGGGCGAACAGAGACCCGATTACATCATTTTATATTATGGTTAATATAAGAATTCAGCGATATTCTATCGCATTTGTTCAATTTGCGTCGCTCCTATTTCAGATAGCGTATTGGGCTAAGCGGCATCTCAAAGCGCATGAAATGACGAATAAAATGCACTATTAAGCTTCTACGCTAGGGCGAACAGAGACCCGATTAGATCATTTAACGTTATGGTAAATAAAAGAATTCAGCGAAATTCTATCACATTTGTTCAATTTACGTCGCTCCTATTTCAGATAGCGTACTGGGCTAGGCGGCATCTCAAAGCGCATGAAATGACGAGTAAAATGCTCTATTAAACTTCTAGGGTAGGGCAATCATAGACCCGATTAGTTCATTTTATATTTTGGTTAATATAAGAATCCAGCGAAATTCTATCACATTTGTTCAATTTACGTCGCTCCTATTTCAGATAGCGTATTGGGCTAAGCGGCATCTGAAAGCGCACGAAAGGGCGAGTAAAATGCACTATTAAACTTCTAGGGTGGGGCAATCAGAGACCCGATAAGAACATTTTATATTACGGTTAATATAAGAATTCAGCGAAGTTCTATCACATTTGTTCAATTTACGTCGCTCCTATTACAGATAGCTTATTGGGCTAAGCGGCAACTCAAAGCGCATGAAATGACGAGTGAAATGCACTATTAAACTTCTAGGGTAGGGCGAACAAAGACCCGATTAGATCATTTTACATTAAGGTTAAAATAAGAATTCAGCGAAATTCTATCACATCTGTTCAATTTACGTCGCTCCTATTTCAGATAGCGTACTGGGCTAGGCGGCATCTCAAAGCGCATGAAATGACGAGTAAAATGCTCTATTAAACTTCTAGGGTGGGGCAAGCAGAGACCCGATCAGATCATTTTATATTACGGTTAATATAAGAATTCAGCGAAATTCTATCACATTTGTTCAATTTACGTCGCTCCTATTTCAGATAGCGTTTTGGGCTAAGCTGCATCTCAAAGCGCAAGAAATGGCTCGTAAAATGCACTATTAAACTTCTAGGGTAGGGCAAACAGAGACCGGATTAGATCATTTTATATTTTGGTTAATATAAGAATTCAGCGAAATTCTATCACATTTGTTCAATTTACGTCGCTCCTATTTCAGATAGCGTATTGGGCTAAGAGGCATCTCAAAGCGCATGAAATGGCGAGTAAAACGCACTATTAAACTTCTAGGATAAGGCAAACAGAGACCCGATTAGATCATTTTATATTACGGTTAATATAAGAAATCAGCGTAATTCTGTCACATTCGTTCAACTTACGTAGCTCCTATTTCAGATAGCGTACTGGGCTAGGCGGCATCTTAAAGCGCGCGGAATGGCGAGTAAAATGCACTATTAAACTTCTTTGATAGGGCAATCAGAGACCCGATTAGATCATTGTATATTTCGGTTAATATAAGAATTCAGCGAAATTCTATCACATTTGTTCAATATACGTCGCTCCAATTTCAGATAGCTTATTGGGCTAAGCGGCATCGCAAAGCGCATGAACTGACGAGTGAAATGCACTATTAAACTTCTTGGGTAGGGCGAACAAAGACCCGATTAGATCATTTTACATTAAGGTTAATATAAGAATTCAGCGAAATTCTATCACATTTGTTCAATTTACATCGCTCCTATTTCAGATAGCGCCTTGTGCTAAGCGGCATCTCAAAGCGCAAGAAATGGCGAGTAAAATGCACTATTAAACTTCTAGGGTAGGGCAAACAGAGACCCGATTAGATCATTTTATATTTTGGTTAATAAATGAATTCATCGAAATTCTATCACATTTGTTCAATTTACATCGCTCCTATTTCAGATAGCGTATTGGGCTAAGCGGCAGCTCAAAGCGCATGAAATGGCGAGTAAAATGCACTATTAAACATCTTGGGTTGGGCGAACAGAGACCCGATTACATCATTTTATATTATGGTTAATTTAAGAATTCAGCAAAATTCTATCACATTGGTTCAATTTACATCGCTCCTATTTCAGATAGCGTATTGGGCTAAGCGGCACCTCAAAGCGCATGGAATGGCGAGTAAAATTCACTAATAAACTTCTAGGATAAGGCAAACGGAGATCCGATTAGACCATTTTATATTACGGTTAATATAAGAATTCAGCGTAATTCTATCACATTTGTTCAATTTACGTCGTTCCTATTTCAGATAGCATACTGGGCTAGGCGGCATCTTAAAGCGCGTGGAATGGCGAGTAAAATGCACTATTAAACTTCTATAATAGGGCAATCAGAGACCCGATTAGATCATTTTATATTTTGTTTAATATAAGGATTCAGCGTAATTCTATCACATTTGTTCAATTTACGTCGCTCCTATTTCAGATAGCGCATTGGGCTAAGCGGCATCTCAAAGCGCATGAAATGGCGAGTAAAATGCACTATTAAACTTCTAGGGTAAGGCAAACAGAGACCCGATTAGATCATTTTATATTACGGTTAATATAAGAATTCAGCGTAATTCTATCACATTTGTTCAACATACGTCGCATCTATTTCAGATAGTGTACTGGGCTAGGCGGCATCTTAAAGCGCGTGGAAGGGCGAGTAAAATGCACTACTAAACTTCTATGGTAGGGCAATCAGAGTCCCGTTTAGATCATTTTATGTATTGTTTAATATAAGATTTCAGGGAAATTCTATCACATTTGTTCAATTCACGTCGCTCCTATTTCAGATAGCGTATTGGGCTAAGCGGCATCTCAAAGCGTATGAAATGACGAGAGAAATGCACTATTAAACTTCTTGGGTAGGGCGAACAGAGACCCGATTAGGTCATTTCATATTATGGTTAATTTAAGAATTCAGCGAAATTCTATCACATTGGTCAATTTAAATCGCTCCTATTTCAAATAGCGTATTGGGCTAAGCGGCATCTCCATGGGCATGAAATGGCGAGTAAAATGCACTATTAAACTTCTAGGATAAGGCAAATGGAGACCCGATTAGACCATTTTATATTACGGTTAATATAAGAATTCAGCGTTATTCTATCACATTTGTTCAACTTACGTCGCTCCTATTTCAGATAGCGTACTCGGATAGGCGGCATCTTAAAGCGCGTGGAAAGGCGAGTAAAATGCACTATTAAACTTCTAGGGTAATGCAAACAGAGACCCGATTAGATCATTTTATATTACGGTTAATATAAGATTTCAGGGAAATTCTATCACATTTGTTCAATTTACGTCACTCCTATTTCAGATAGCGTATTGGGCTAAGCGGCATCTCAAAGCGCAAGAAATGGCGAGTAAAACGCACTATTAAGCTTCTAGGGTTGGGCACATATAGACCCGATTAGATCATTTTATATTACGGTTAATATAAGATTTCAGGGAAATTCTATCACATTTGTTCAATTTACGTCGCTCCTATTTCAGATAGCTATTGGGCTAAGCGGCATCTCAAAGCGCATGAAATGACGAGAGAAATGCACTATTAAACTTCTTGGGTAGGGCGAACAGAGACCCGATTACATCATTTTATATTATGGTTAATATAAGAATTCAGCGATATTCTATCGCATTTGTTCAATTTGCGTCGCTCCTATTTCAGATAGCGTATTGGGCTAAGCGGCATCTCAAAGCGCATGAAATGACGAATAAAATGCACTATTAAGCTTCTACGCTAGGGCGAACAGAGACCCGATTAGATCATTTAACGTTATGGTAAATAAAAGAATTCAGCGAAATTCTATCACATTTGTTCAATTTACGTCGCTCCTATTTCAGATAGCGTACTGGGCTAGGCGGCATCTCAAAGCGCATGAAATGACGAGTAAAATGCTCTATTAAACTTCTAGGGTAGGGCAAACAGAGCCCCGATTAGGTCATTTCATATTATGGTTAATTTAAGAATTCAGCGAAATTCTATCACATTTGTTCAAGTTACATCGCTCCTATTTCAGATAGCTTATTGTGCTAAGCGGCATCTCAAAGCGCATGAAATGACGGGAGAAATGCACTATTAAACTTCTTGGGTAGGGCGAACAGAGACCCGACTACATCATTTTATATTATGGTTAATATAAGAATTCAGCGAAATTCTATCACATTTGTTCAATTTGCGTCGCTCCTATTTCAGATAGCGTATTGGGCTAAGCGGCATCTCAAAGCGCATGAAATGGCGAGTAAAATGCACTATTAAACTTCTAGGGCATGGCGAACAGAGACCCGATTAGATCATTTTACATTAAGGTTAATATAAGTATTCAGGGAACTTCTATCACATTTGTTCAATTTACGTCGCTCCTATTTCAGACAGCTTATTGGGCTAAGCGGCATCTCAAAGCGCATGGAATGGCGAGTGAAATGCACTATTAAACTTCTAGGGTAGGGCGAACAGAGACCCGAATAGATCATTTTATATTACGGTTAATATAAGAATTCAGCGTAATTCTATCACATTTGTTCAACTAACGTCGCTCCTATTTCAGATAGCGTACTGCGCTAGGCGGCATCTTAAAGCGCGTGGAACGGCGAGTAAAATGCACTACTAAACTTCTATGATAGGGCAATCAGAGTTCCGAATAGATCATTTTATATTTTGTTTACTATAACATTTCAGGGAAATTCTATCACATTTGTTCAATTTACGTCGCCCCTATTTCAGATAGCGTATTGGGCTAAGCGGCATCTCAAAGCGCAAGAAATGGCGAGTAAAATGCACTATTAAGCTTCTAGGGTTGGGCCCATAGAGACCCGATTAGATCATTTTATATTATGGTTAATTTAAGAATTCAGCGAAATCCTATCACATTTGTTCATTTTACGTCGCTCCTATTTCAGATAGCGTTTTGGGCTAAGCGGCATCTCAAAGCGCATGAAATGGCGAGTAAAATGCACTATTAAACTTCTAGGGCATGGCGAACAGAGACCCGATTAGATCATTTTACATTAAGGTTAATATAAGTATTCAGGGAACTTCTATCACATTTGTTCAATTTACGTCGCTCCTATTTCAGACAGCTTATTGGGCGAAGCGGCATCTCAAAGCGCATGAAATGGCGAGTAAAATGCACTATTAAACTTCTAGGGTAAGGCAAACAGAGACCCGATTAGATCATTTTATATTACGGTTAATATAAGATTTCAGGGAAATTCTATCACATTTGTTCAATTTACGTCACTCCTATTTCAGATAGTGTATTGGGCTAAGCGGCATCTCAAAGCGTAAGAAATGGCGAGTAAAACGCACTATTAAGCTTCTAGGGTTGGGCACATATAGACCCGATTAGATCATTTTATATTATGGTTAATTTAAGAATTCAGCGAAATCCTATCACATTTGTTCATTTTACGTCGCTCCTATTTCAGATAGCGTATTGGGCTAGGCGGCATCTTAAAGCGCGTGGAATGGCGAGTAAAATGCACTATTAAAATTCTATAATAGGGCAATCAGAGACCCGATTAGGTCATTTCATATTATGGTTAATTTAAGAATTCAGCGAAATTCTATCACATTTGTTCAATTTACATCGCTCCTATTACAAATAGCGTATTGGGCTAAGCGGCATCTCCATGCGCATGAAATGGCGAGTAAAATGCATTATTGAACTTCTAGGATAAGGCAAATGGAGACCCGATTAGACCATTTTATATTACGGTTAATATAAGAATTCAGCGTTATTCTATCACATTTGTTCAACTTACGTCGCTCCTATTTCAGATAGCGTACTCGGATAGGCGGCATCTTAAAGCGCGTGGAAAGGCGAGTAAAATGCACTATTAAACTTCGAGGGTAATGCAAACAGAGACCCGATTAGATCATTTTATATTACGGTTAATATAAGATTTCAGGGAAATTCTATCACATTTGTTCAATTTACGTCGCTCCTATTTCAGATAGCTATTGGGCTAAGCGGCATCTCAAAGCGCATGAAATGACGAGAGAAATGCACTATTAAACTTCTTGGGTAGGGCGAACAGAGACCCGATTACATCATTTTATATTATGGTTAATATAAGAATTCAGCGATATTCTATCGCATTTGTTCAATTTGCGTCGCTCCTATTTCAGATAGCGTATTGGGCTAAGCGGCATCTCAAAGCGCATGAAATGACGAATAAAATGCACTATTAAGCTTCTACGCTAGGGCGAACAGAGACCCGATTAGATCATTTAACGTTATGGTAAATAAAAGAATTCAGCGAAATTCTATCACATTTGTTCAATTTACGTCGCTCCTATTTCAGATAGCGTACTGGGCTAGGCGGCATCTCAAAGCGCATGAAATGACGAGTAAAATGCTCTATTAAACTTCTAGGGTAGGGCAAACAGAGCCCCGATTAGGTCATTTCATATTATGGTTAATTTAAGAATTCAGCGAAATTCTATCACATTTGTTCAAGTTACATCGCTCCTATTTCAGATAGCTTATTGTGCTAAGCGGCATCTCAAAGCGCATGAAATGACGAGAGAAATGCACTATTAAACTTCTTGGGTAGGGCGAACACAGACCCGATTACATCATTTTATATTATGGTTAATATAAGAATTCAGCGAAATTCTATCACATTTGTTCAATTTGCGTCGCTCCTATTTCAGATAGCGTATTCGGCTAAGCGGCATCTCAAAGCGCATGAAATGGCGAGTAAAATGCACTATTAAACTTCTAGGGTAGGGCAATCAGAGACCCGATTAGATCATTTTATATTTTGGTTAATATAAGAATCCAGCGAAATTCTATCACATTTGTTCAATTTACGTCGCTCCTATTTCAGATAGCGTATTTGGCTAAGCGGCATCTCAAAGCGCATGGAATGGCGAGTGAAATGCACTATTAAACTTCTAGGGTAGGGCGAACAGAGACCCGAATAGATCATTTTATATTACGGTTAATATAAGAATTCAGCGTAATTCTATCACATTTGTTCAACTAACGTCGCTCCTATTTCAGATAGCGTACTGCGCTAGGCGGCATCTTAAAGCGCGTGGAACGGCGAGTAAAATGCACTACTAAACTTCTATGATAGGGCAATCAGAGTTCCGAATAGATCATTTTATATTTTGTTTACTATAACATTTCAGGGAAATTCTATCACATTTGTTCAATTTACGTCGCCCCTATTTCAGATAGCGTATTGGGCTAAGCGGCATCTCAAAGCGCAAGAAATGGCGAGTAAAATGCACTATTAAGCTTCTAGGGTTGGGCCCATAGAGACCCGATTAGATCATTTTATATTATGGTTAATTTAAGAATTCAGCGAAATCCTATCACATTTGTTCATTTTACGTCGCTCCTATTTCAGATAGCGTTTTGGGCTAAGCGGCATCTCAAAGCGCATGAAATGGCGAGTAAAATGCACTATTAAACTTCTAGGGCATGGCGAACAGAGACCCGATTAGATCATTTTACATTAAGGTTAATATAAGTATTCAGGGAACTTCTATCACATTTGTTCAATTTACGTCGCTCCTATTTCAGACAGCTTATTGGGCGAAGCGGCATCTCAAAGCGCATGAAATGGCGAGTAAAATGCACTATTAAACTTCTAGGGTAAGGCAAACAGAGACCCGATTAGATCATTTTATATTACGGTTAATATAAGATTTCAGGGAAATTCTATCACATTTGTTCAATTTACGTCACTCCTATTTCAGATAGCGTATTGGGCTAGGCGGCATCTTAAAGCGCGTGGAATGGCCAGTAAAATGCACTATTAATCTTCTATGATAGGGCAATCAGAGACCCGATTAGATCATTTTATATTTTGGTTAATATAAGAATTCAGCGTAATTCTATCACATTTGTTCAATTTACGTCGCTCCTATATCAGATAGCATATTGGGCTAAGCGGCATCTCAAAGCGCATGAAATGGCAAGTAAAATGCACTATTAAACTTCTAGGGTAAGGCAAACAGAGACCCGATTAGATCATTTTATATTACGGTTAATATAAGATTTCAGGGAAATTCTATCACATTTGTTCAATTTACGTCACTCCTATTTCAGATAGCGTATTGGGCTAAGCGGCATCTCAAAGCGTAAGAAATGGCGAGTAAAACGCACTATTAAGCTTCTAGGGTTGGGCACATATAGACCCGATTAGATCATTTTATATTATGGTTAATTTAAGAATTCAGCGAAATCCTATCACATTTGTTCATTTTACGTCGCTCCTATTTCAGATAGCGTATTGGGCTAGGCGGCATCTTAAAGCGCGTGGAATGGCGAGTAAAATGCACTATTAAAATTCTATAATAGGGCAATCAGAGACCCGATTAGGTCATTTCATATTATGGTTAATTTAAGAATTCAGCGAAATTCTATCACATTTGTTCAATTTACATCGCTCCTATTACAAATAGCGTATTGGGCTAAGCGGCATCTCCATGCGCATGAAATGGCGAGTAAAATGCATTATTGAACTTCTAGGATAAGGCAAATGGAGACCCGATTAGACCATTTTATATTACGGTTAATATAAGAATTCAGCGTTATTCTATCACATTTGTTCAACTTACGTCGCTCCTATTTCAGATAGCGTACTCGGATAGGCGGCATCTTAAAGCGCGTGGAAAGGCGAGTAAAATGCACTATTAAACTTCGAGGGTAATGCAAACAGAGACCCGATTAGATCATTTTATATTACGGTTAATATAAGATTTCAGGGAAATTCTATCACATTTGTTCAATTTACGTCGCTCCTATTTCAGATAGCTATTGGGCTAAGCGGCATCTCAAAGCGCATGAAATGACGAGAGAAATGCACTATTAAACTTCTTGGGTAGGGCGAACAGAGACCCGATTACATCATTTTATATTATGGTTAATATAAGAATTCAGCGATATTCTATCGCATTTGTTCAATTTGCGTCGCTCCTATTTCAGATAGCGTATTGGGCTAAGCGGCATCTCAAAGCGCATGAAATGACGAATAAAATGCACTATTAAGCTTCTACGCTAGGGCGAACAGAGACCCGATTAGATCATTTAACGTTATGGTAAATAAAAGAATTCAGCGAAATTCTATCACATTTGTTCAATTTACGTCGCTCCTATTTCAGATAGCGTACTGGGCTAGGCGGCATCTCAAAGCGCATGAAATGACGAGTAAAATGCTCTATTAAACTTCTAGGGTAGGGCAAACAGAGCCCCGATTAGGTCATTTCATATTATGGTTAATTTAAGAATTCAGCGAAATTCTATCACATTTGTTCAAGTTACATCGCTCCTATTTCAGATAGCTTATTGTGCTAAGCGGCATCTCAAAGCGCATGAAATGACGAGAGAAATGCACTATTAAACTTCTTGGGTAGGGCGAACACAGACCCGATTACATCATTTTATATTATGGTTAATATAAGAATTCAGCGAAATTCTATCACATTTGTTCAATTTGCGTCGCTCCTATTTCAGATAGCGTATTCGGCTAAGCGGCATCTCAAAGCGCATGAAATGGCGAGTAAAATGCACTATTAAACTTCTAGGGTAGGGCAATCAGAGACCCGATTAGATCATTTTATATTTTGGTTAATATAAGAATCCAGCGAAATTCTATCACATTTGTTCAATTTACGTCGCTCCTATTTCAGATAGCGTATTTGGCTAAGCGGCATCTCAAAGCGCATGGAATGGCGAGTGAAATGCACTATTAAACTTCTAGGGTAGGGCGAACAGAGACCCGAATAGATCATTTTATATTACGGTTAATATAAGAATTCAGCGTAATTCTATCACATTTGTTCAACTAACGTCGCTCCTATTTCAGATAGCGTACTGCGCTAGGCGGCATCTTAAAGCGCGTGGAACGGCGAGTAAAATGCACTACTAAACTTCTATGATAGGGCAATCAGAGTTCCGAATAGATCATTTTATATTTTGTTTACTATAACATTTCAGGGAAATTCTATCACATTTGTTCAATTTACGTCGCCCCTATTTCAGATAGCGTATTGGGCTAAGCGGCATCTCAAAGCGCAAGAAATGGCGAGTAAAATGCACTATTAAGCTTCTAGGGTTGGGCACATAGAGACCCGATTAGATCATTTTATATTATGGTTAATTTAAGAATTCAGCGAAATCCTATCACATTTGTTCATTTTACGTCGCTCCTATTTCAGATAGCGTTTTGGGCTAAGCGGCATCTCAAAGCGCATGAAATGGCGAGTAAAATGCACTATTAAACTTCTAGGGCATGGCGAACAGAGACCCGATTAGATCATTTTACATTAAGGTTAATATAAGTATTCAGGGAACTTCTATCACATTTGTTCAATTTACGTCGCTCCTATTTCAGACAGCTTATTGGGCTAAGCGGCATCTCAAAGCGCATGAAATGCCGAGTAAAATGCACTATTAAACTTCTAGGGTAGGGCAATCAGAGACCCGATTAGATCATTTTATATTATGCTTAATTTAAGAATTCAGCAAAATTCTATCACATTTGTTCAATTTACGTCGGTCCTATTTCAGATAGCGTATTGCACTAAGCGGCACCTTAATGCGCGTGGAATGGCGATTGAAATGCACTATTAAACTTCTCTGATAGGGCAATCAGAAACCCGATTAGATCGTTTTATATTTTGGTTAATACAAGAATTCAGCGAAATTCTATCACATTTGTTCAATTTACGTCGTTGATATTTCAGATAGCGTATAGGGCTAAGCGGCATCTCAAAGCGCATGAAATGACGAGTGAAATGCACTATTAGACTTCTATGGTGGGGCGAACAGAGACCCGATTAGATCATTTTACATTAAGGTTAATATAAGAATTCAGAGAAATTCTACCACATTTGTTCAATTTACGTCGCTCCTATTTCAGATAGCGTATTGGGCTAAGCGGCATCTTAAAGCGCGTGGAATGGCGAGTAAAATGCACTATTAAACTTCTAGGGTAGGGCGAACAGAGTCCCGATTAGATCATTTTTCATTAAGATTAATATAAGAATTCAGCGAAATTCTATCACATTTGTTCAATTTACGTCGCTCATATTTCAGATAGCGTATTGGGATAAGCGGCATCTCAAAGCGGAAGAAATGCCGAGTAAAATGCACTAACAAACTTCTAGGGTAGGGCACACAGAGACCCGATTAGATCATTTTATATTATGGTTAATTTAAGAAGTCAGCGAAATTCTATCACAGTTCTTCAATTTACGTCGCTCCTATTTCAGATAGCGTATTAGGCTAAGCGGCATCTCAAAGCGCATGAAATGGCGAGTGAAATGCACTATTAAATTTCCACGGTAGGGCAAACAGAGACCCGATTAGATCATTTTATATTATGGATAATATAAGAATTCAGCGTAATTCTATCACATTTGTTCAACTTACGTCGCTCCTATTTCAGATAGTGTACTGGGCTAGGCGGCATCTTAAAGCGCGTGGAAGGGCGAGTAAAATGCACTACTAAACTTCTATGATAGGGCAATCAGAGTCCCGTTTAGATCATTTTATATTTTGTTTAATATAAGATGTCAGGGAAATTCTATCACATTTGTTCAATTTACGTCGCTCCTATTTCAGATAGCGTATTGGGCTAAGGGGCATCTCAAAGCGCATGAAATGGCGAGTAAAATGCACTATTAAACTTCTAGGGTAGGGCAAACACAGACCCGATTAGATCATTTTATATTATGGTTAATATAAGAATTCAGCGAAATTCTATCACATTTGTTCAATTTGCGTCGCTCATATATCAGATAGCGTATTGGGCTAAGCGGCATCTCAAAGCGCATGAAATGGCGCGTAAAATGCGCTATTAAACTTCTAGGGTAGGGCAATCAGAGACCCGATTAGATCATTTTATATTACGGTTAATATAAGAATGCAACGTAATTCTATCACATTCGTTCAAGTTACGTCGCTCCTATTTCAGATAGCGTACTGGGCTAGGCGGCATCTTAAAGCGCGTGGAATGGCGAGTAAAATGCACTATTAAACTTGTATGATAGGGCAATCAGAGACGCGATTAGATCATTTTATATTTTGTTTAATATAAGATTTCAGGGAAATTCTATCACATTTGTTCAATTTACGTCGCTCCTATTTCAGATAGCGTATTGGGCTAAGCGGCAACTGAAAGCGCATGAAATGACGAGTGAAATGCACTATTAAACTTCTAGGGTAGGGCGAACAGAGACCCGATTAGATCATTTTACATTAAGGTTAATATAAGAATTCAGGGAAATTCTATCACATTTGTTCAATTTACGTCGCTCCTATTTCAGATAGCGTATTGGGCTACGCGGCATCACAAAGCGCATGAAATGGCGAACAAAATGCACTATTAAACTTCTAGGCTAGGGCGAACAGAGAACCGATTAGATCATTTTACATTCTGGTTAATAAAATAATTCAGCGAAATTCTATCACATTTGTTCAACTTTCGTTGCTCCTATTTCAGATAGCGTATTGGGTTAAGCGGCATCTCAAAGCGCATGAAATGGCGAGTAAAATGCACTATTAAACTTCTAGGGTAGGGCAAACACAGACCCGATTAGATCATTTTATATTATGGTTAATTTAAGAATTGAGCGAAATTCTATCACATTCGTTCAATTTAGGTCGCTCCTATTTCAGATAGCGTATTGGGCTAGGCGGCATCTCAAAGCGCATGAAATGGCGAGTGAAATGCACTATAAGACTTCTATGGTTGGGCGAACAGAGACCAGATTAGATCATTTTACATTCTGGTTAATAAAATAATTCAGCGAAATTCTATCACATTTGTTCAACTTTCGTCGCTCCTATTTCAGATAGCGTATTGAGCTAAGCGGCATCTCGAAGCGCATGAAATGGCGAGTATAATACACTATTAAACTTCTAGGATAGGGCAAACAGATACCCGGTTAGATCATTTTATATTACGGTTAATATAAGAATGCAGCGTAATTCTATCACATTTGTTCAAGTTACGTCGCTCCTATTTCAGATAGCGTACTGGGCTAGGCGGCATCTTAAAGCGCGTGGAATGGCGAGTAAAATGCACTACTAATCTTCTATGATAGGGCAATCAGAGACCCGATTAGATCATTTTATATTTTGTTTAATATAAGATTTCAGGGAAATTCTATCACATTTGTTCAATTTACGTCGCTCCTATTTCAGATAGCGTATTGGGCTGAGCGGCAACTGAAAGCGCATGAAATGGCGAGTGAAATGCACTATTAAACTTCTAGGGTAGGGCGAACAGAGACCCGATTAGATCATTTTACATTAAGGTTAATATAAGAATTCAGGGAAATTCTATCACATTTGTTCAATTTACGTCGCTCCTATTTCAGATAGCGTATTGGGCTACGCGGCATCACAAAGCGCATGAAATGGCGAATAAAATGCACTATTAAACTTCTAGGCTAGGGCGAACAGAGACCCGATTAGATCAGTTTACATTCTGGTTAATAAAATAATTCAGCGAAATTCTATCACATTTGTTCAACTTTCGTTGCTCCTACTTCAGATAGCGTATTGGGTTAAGCGGCATCTCAAAGCGCATGAAATGGCGCGTAAAATGCACTATTAAACTTCTAGGGTAGGGCAAACAGAGACCCGATTAGATCATTTTATATTATGGTTAATTTAAGAATTCAGCAAAATTCTATCACATTTGTTCAATTTACGTCGCTCTTATTTCGGATAGCGTACTGGGCTAGGCGGCATCCTAAAGCGCGTGGAGTGGCGAGTAAAATGCACTATTAAACTTGTATGATTGGGCAATCAGAGACGCGATTAGGTCATTTTATATTTTGTTTAATACAAGATTTCAGGGAAATTCTATCACATTTGTTCAATTCGTGTCGCTCATATTTCAGATAGCGTAATGGGCTAAGCGGCATCTCAAAGCGCATGAAATGGCGAGTAAAATGCACTATTAAACTCCTAGGGTGGGGCAAACAGAGACCCTATTAGATCATTTTATATTATGGTTAATTTAAGAATTCAGCAAGATTCTATCACATTTGTTGAATTTACGTCGCTCCTATTTCAGATAGCGTACTGGGCTGGCCGGCATCTTAAAGCGCGTGGAATGGCGAGTAAAATGCACTATTAAACTTGTATGATAGGGCAATCAGAGACGCGATTAGATCATTTTATATTTTGTTTAATATAAGATTTCAGGGAAATTCTATCACATTTGTTCAATTTACGTCGCTCCCATTCCAGATAGCGTATTGGGCTAAGCGGCATCTCAAAGCGCATGAAATGGCGAGTAAAATGCGCTATTAAACTTCTAGGATAAGGCAAACAGAGACCCGGTTAGATCATTTTATATTACGGTTAATATAAGAATTCAGCGTAATTCTATCACATTTGTTCAAGTTACGACGCTCCTATTTCAGATAGCGTACTGGGCTAGGCGGCATCTCAAAGCGCATGGAATGGCGAGTAAAATGCACTACTAATCTTCTATGATAGGGCAATGAGAGACCCGAGTAGATCATTTTATATTTTGATTAATACAAGATTTCAGGGAAATTCTATCACATTTGTTCAATTTACGTCGCTCCTATTTCAGATAGCGTATTGGGCTAAGCCGGATCTCAAAGCGCATGAAATGGCGACTAAAATGCACTATTAAACTTCTAGGGTAGGGCAAACAGAGACCCGACTAGATCATTTTATATTATGGTTAATTTAAGAATTCAGCAAAATTCTATCACATTTGTTCAACTTACGTCGCTCCTATTTCAGATAGCGTACTGGGCTAGGCGGCAACTTAAAGCGCGTGGAATGGCGAGTAAAATGCACTACTAAACTTCTATGATAGGGCAATCAGACACCCGATTAGATCATTTTATATTTTGTTTAATATAAGATTTCAGGGAAATAGTATCACATTTGTTCAATTTACGTCGCTCCTATTCCAGATAGCGTATTCGGCTAAGCGGCATCTCAAAGCGCATGAAATGACGAGTAAAATGCACTATTAAACTTCTGGGGTAGGGCAAGCAGAGACCCGATTAGATCATTTTATATTATGGTTCATTTAAGAATTCAGCAAAATTCTATCACATTCGTTCAATTTAGGTCGCTCCTATTGCAGATAGCGTATTGGGTTAAGCGGCACCTCAAAGCCCATGAAATTGCGAGTAAAATGCACTATTAAACTTCTAGGGTAGAGCAAACAGGGACCCGATTAGATCATTTTATATTATGGTTAATATAAGAATTCAGCGAAATTCTATCACATTTGTTCAATTTACGTCGCTCATATTTCAGATAGCGTATTGGGCTAAGCGGCATCTCAAAGCGCATGAAATGGCAAGTAAAATGCACTATTAAACTTCTAGGGTAGGGCAATCAGTGACCCGATGAGATCATTTTATATTATAGTTAATGTAAGAATTCAGCGAAATTCTATCACATTTGTTCAATTTACGTCGCTCCTATTTCAGATAGCGTATTGGGCTAGGCGGCATCTTAAAGCGCGTGGAATGGCGAGTAAAATGCACTATTAAACTTCTATGATAGGGCAATCAGAGACCCGATTAGATCATTTTATATTTTGGTTAATATAAGAATTCAGTGAAATTCTATCACATTTGTTCAATTTACGTCGCTCCTATTTCAGATAGCGTATTGGGCAAAGCGGCATCTCAAAGCGCATGAAATGACGAGTAAAATGCACTATTAAAGTTCTAGGGTAGGGCAAACAGAGACCCGATTAGATCATTTTATATTATGGTTAATTTAAGAATTGAGCGAAATTCTATCACATTCGTTCAATTTAGGTCGCTCCTATTTCAGATAGCGTATTGGGCTAAGCGGCATCTCAAAGCGCATGAAATGGCGAGTGAAATGCACTATTAGACTTCTATGGTAGGGCGAACAGAGACCAGATCAGATCATTTTACATTCTGGTTAATAAAATAATTCAGCGAAATTCTATCACATTTGTTCAACTTTCGTCGCTCCTATTTCAGATAGCGTATTGAGCTAAGCGGCATCTCGAAGCGCATGAAATGGCGAGTATAATGCACTATTAAACTTCTAGGATAGGGCAAACAGATACCCGGTTAGATCATTTTATATTACGGTTAATATAAGAATGCAGCGTAATTCTATCACATTTGTTCAAGTTACGTCGCTCCTATTTCAGATAGCGTACTGGGCTAGGCGGCATCTTAAAGCGCGTGGAATGGCGAGTAAAATGCACTACTAATCTTCTATGATAGGGCAATCAGAGACCCGATTAGATCATTTTATATTTTGTTTAATATAAGATTTCAGGGAAATTCTATCACATTTGTTCAATTTACGTCGCTCCTATTTCAGATAGCGTATTGGGCTAAGCGGCAACTGAAAGCGCATGAAATGACGAGTGAAATGCACTATTAAACTTCTAGGGTAGGGCGAACAGAGACCCGATTAGATCATTTTACATTAAGGTTAATATAAGAATTCAGGGAAATTCTATCACATTTGTTCAATTTACGTCGCTCCTATTTCAGATAGCGTATTGGGCTACGCGGCATCACAAAGCGCATGAAATGGCGAATAAAATGCACTATTAAACTTCTAGGCTAGGGCGAACAGAGACCCGATTAGATCATGTTACATTCTGGTTAATAAAATAATTCAGCGCAATTCTATCACATTTGTTCAACTTTCGTTGCTCCTATTTCAGATAGCGTATTGGGTTAAGCGGCATCGCAAAGCGCATGAAATGGCGCGTAAAATGCACTATTAACCTCCTAGAGTAGGGCAAACAGAGACCCGATTAGATCATTTTATATTATGGTTAATTTAAGAATTCAGCAAAATTCTATCACATTTGTTCAATTTACGTCGCTCCTATTTCGGATAGCGTACTGGGCTTGGCGGCATCCTAAAGCGCGTGGAGTGGCGAGTAAAATGCACTATTAAACTTGTATGATAGGGCAATCAGAGACGCGATTAGATCATTTTATATTTTGTTTAATACAAGATTTCAGGGAAATTCTATCACATTTGTTCAATTCGTGTCGCTCATATTTCAGATAGCGTATTGAGCTAAGCGGCATCTCAAAGCGCATGAAATGGCGAGTAAAATGCACTATTAAACTCCTAGGGTAGGGCAAACAGAGACCCGATTAGATCATTTTATATTATGGTTAATTTAAGAATTCAGCAAGATTCTATCACATTTGTTGAATTTACGTCGCTCCTATTTCAGATAGCGTGCAGGGCTAGGCGGCATCTTAAAGCGCGTGGAATGGCGAGTAAAATGCACTGTTAAACTTCTATGATAGGGCAGTCAGAGACCCGATTAGATCATTTTATATTTTGTTTAATATAAGATTTCAGGGAAATCCTATCACATTTGTTCTATCTACGTCGCTCCTATTTCAGTTAGCGTATTGGGCTAACCGGCATCTCAAAGCGCATGAAATGGCGAATAAAATGGACTATTAAACTTCTAGGGTAGGGCAAACGGAGACCCGATTAGATCATTATATATTACGGTTAATATAAGAATTCAGCGTAATTCTATCACATTTCTTCAAATTACGTCGCTCCTATTTCAGATAGCGTACTGGGCTAGCCGGCATCTTAAAGCGCGTGGAATGGCGAGTAAAATGCACTATTAAACTTGTACGATAGGGCAATCAGAGACGCGATTAGATCATTTTATATTTTGTTTAATATAAGATTTCAGGGAAATTCTATCACATTTGTTCAATTTACGTCGCTCCTATTTCAGATAGCGTATTGGGCTAAGCGGCAACTGAAAGCGCATGAAATGACGAGTGAAATGCACTATTAAACTTCTAGGGTAGGGCGAACAGAGACCCGATTAGATCATTTTACATTAAGGTTAATATAAGAATTCAGGGAAATTCTATCACATTTGTTCCATTTACGTCGCTCCAATTTCAGATAGCGTATTTGGCTAAGCGGCATCTCAAAGCGCATGAAATGGCGAATAAAATGCACTATTAAACTTCTAGGCTAGGGCGAACAGAGACCCGAGCAGATCATTTTACATTATGGTTAATAAAAGAATTCAGCGTAATTCTATCACATTTGTTCAATTTACGTCGCTCCTATTTCAGACAGCTTATTGGGCTAAGCGGCATCTCAAAGCGCATGAAATGCCGAGTAAAATGCACTATTAAACTTCTAGGGTAGGGCAATCAGAGACCCGATTAGATCATTTTATATTATGCTTAATTTAAGAATTCAGCAAAATTCTATCACATTTGTTCAATTTACGTCGGTCCTATTTCAGATAGCGTATTGCACTAAGCGGCACCTTAATGCGCGTGGAATGGCGATTGAAATGCACTATTAAACTTCTCTGATAGGGCAATCAGAAACCCGATTAGATCGTTTTATATTTTGGTTAATACAAGAATTCAGCGAAATTCTATCACATTTG
Organism: Macropis europaea; assembly: GCA_916610135.2. NCBI lineage: Eukaryota > Metazoa > Arthropoda > Insecta > Hymenoptera > Melittidae > Macropis > Macropis europaea. The sequence continues at coordinate 44,794 of CAKAJE020000762.1, forward strand.
TTCAATTTACGTCGTTGATATTTCAGATAGCGTATAGGGCTAAGCGGCATCTCAAAGCGCATGAAATGACGAGTGAAATGCACTATTAGACTTCTATGGTGGGGCGAACAGAGACCCGATTATATCATTTTACATTAAGGTTAATATAAGAATTCAGAGAAATTCTACCACATTTGTTCAATTTACGTCGCTCCTATTTCAGATAGCGTATTGGGCTAAGCGGCATCTTAAAGCGCGTGGAATGGCGAGTAAAATGCACTATTAAACTTCTAGGGTAGGGCGAACAGAGTCCCGATTAGATCATTTTTCATTAAGATTAATATAAGAATTCAGCGAAATTCTATCACATTTGTTCAATTTACGTCGCTCATATTTCAGATAGCGTATTGGGATAAGCGGCATCTCAAAGCGGAAGAAATGCCGAGTAAAATGCACTAACAAACTTCTAGGGTAGGGCACACAGAGACCCGATTAGATCATTTTATATTATGGTTAATTTAAGAAGTCAGCGAAATTCTATCACAGTTCTTCAATTTACGTCGCTCCTATTTCAGATAGCGTATTAGGCTAAGCGGCATCTCAAAGCGCATGAAATGGCGAGTGAAATGCACTATTAAATTTCCACGGTAGGGCAAACAGAGACCCGATTAGATCATTTTATATTATGGATAATATAAGAATTCAGCGTAATTCTATCACATTTGTTCAACTTACGTCGCTCCTATTTCAGATAGTGTACTGGGCTAGGCGGCATCTTAAAGCGCGTGGAAGGGCGAGTAAAATGCACTACTAAACTTCTATGATAGGGCAATCAGAGTCCCGTTTAGATCATTTTATATTTTGTTTAATATAAGATGTCAGGGAAATTCTATCACATTTGTTCAATTTACGTCGCTCCTATTTCAGATAGCGTATTGGGCTGAGGGGCATCTCAAAGCGCATGAAATGGCGAGTAAAATGCACTATTAAACTTCTAGGGTAGGGCAAACACAGACCCGATTAGATCATTTTATATTATGGTTAATATAAGAATTCAGCGAAATTCTATCACATTTGTTCAATTTGCGTCGCTCATATATCAGATAGCGTATTGGGCTAAGCGGCATCTCAAAGCGCATGAAATGGCGCGTAAAATGCGCTATTAAACTTCTAGGGTAGGGCAATCAGAGTCCCGATTAGATCATTTTATATTACGGTTAATATAAGAATGCAACGTAATTCTATCACATTCGTTCAAGTTACGTCGCTCCTATTTCAGATAGCGTACTGGGCTAGGCGGCATCTTAAAGCGCGTGGAATGGCGAGTAAAATGCACTATTAAACTTGTATGATAGGGCAATCAGAGACGCGATTAGATCATTTTATATTTTGTTTAATATAAGATTTCAGGGAAATTCTATCACATTTGTTCAATTTACGTCGCTCCTATTTCAGATAGCGTATTGGGCTAAGCGGCAACTGAAAGCGCATGAAATGACGAGTGAAATGCACTATTAAACTTCTAGGGTAGGGCGAACAGAGACCCGATTAGATCATTTTACATTAAGGTTAATATAATAATTCAGGGAAATTCTATCACATTTGTTCAATTTACGTCGCTCCTATTTCAGATAGCGTATTGGGCTACGCGGCATCACAAAGCGCATGAAATGGCGAACAAAATGCACTATTAAACTTCTAGGCTAGGGCGAACAGAGAACCGATTAGATCATTTTACATTCTGGTTAATAAAATAATTCAGCGAAATTCTATCACATTTGTTCAACTTTCGTTGCTCCTATTTCAGATAGCGTATTGGGTTAAGCGGCATCTCAAAGCGCATGAAATGGCGAGTAAAATGCACTATTAAACTTCTAGGGTAGGGCAAACACAGACCCGATTAGATCATTTTATATTATGGTTAATTTAAGAATTGAGCGAAATTCTATCACATTCGTTCAATTTAGGTCGCTCCTATTTCAGATAGCGTATTGGGCTAAGCGGCATCTCAAAGCGCATGAAATGGCGAGTGAAATGCACTATAAGACTTCTATGCTTGGGCGAACAGAGACCAGATTAGATCATTTTACATTCTGGTTAATAAAATAATTCAGCGAAATTCTATCACATTTGTTCAACTTTCGTCGCTCCTATTTCAGATAGCGTATTGAGCTAAGCGGCATCTCGAAGCGCATGAAATGGCGAGTATAATACACTATTAAACTTCTAGGATAGGGCAAACAGATACCCGGTTAGATCATTTTATATTACGGTTAATATAAGAATGCAGCGTAATTCTATCACATTTGTTCAAGTTACGTCGCTCCTATTTCAGATAGCGTACTGGGCTAGGCGGCATCTTAAAGCGCGTGGAATGGCGAGTAAAATGCACTACTAATCTTCTATGATAGGGCAATCAGAGACCCGATTAGATCATTTTATATTTTGTTTAATATAAGATTTCAGGGAAATTCTATCACATTTGTTCAATTTACGTCGCTCCTATTTCAGATAGCGTATTGGGCTGAGCGGCAACTGAAAGCGCATGAAATGGCGAGTGAAATGCACTATTAAACTTCTAGGGTAGGGCGAACAGAGACCCGATTAGATCATTTTACATTAAGGTTAATATAAGAATTCAGGGAAATTCTATCACATTTGTTCAATTTACGTCGCTCCTATTTCAGATAGCGTATTGGGCTACGCGGCATCACAAAGCGCATGAAATGGCGAATAAAATGCACTATTAAACTTCTAGGCTAGGGCGAACAGAGACCCGATTAGATCAGTTTACATTCTGGTTAATAAAATAATTCAGCGAAATTCTATCACATTTGTTCAACTTTCGTTGCTCCTACTTCAGATAGCGTATTGGGTTAAGCGGCATCTCAAAGCGCATGAAATGGCGCGTAAAATGCACTATTAAACTTCTAGGGTAGGGCAAACAGAGACCCGATTAGATCATTTTATATTATGGTTAATTTAAGAATTCAGCAAAATTCTATCACATTTGTTCAATTTACGTCGCTCCTATTTCGGATAGCGTACTGGGCTAGGCGGCATCCTAAAGCGCGTGGAGTGGCGAGTAAAATGCACTATTAAACTTGTATGATTGGGCAATCAGAGACGCGATTAGGTCATTTTATATTTTGTTTAATACAAGATTTCAGGGAAATTCTATCACATTTGTTCAATTCGTGTCGCTCATATTTCAGATAGCGTAATGGGCTAAGCGGCATCTCAAAGCGCATGAAATGGCGAGTAAAATGCACTATTAAACTCCTAGGGTGGGGCAAACAGAGACCCGATTAGATCATTTTATATTATGGTTAATTTAAGAATTCAGCAAGATTCTATCACATTTGTTGAATTTACGTCGCTCCTATTTCAGATAGCGTACTGGGCTGGCCGGCATCTTAAAGCGCGTGGAATGGCGAGTAAAATGCACTATTAAACTTGTATGATAGGGCAATCAGAGACGCGATTAGATCATTTTATATTTTGTTTAATATAAGATTTCAGGGAAATTCTATCACATTTGTTCAATTTACGTCGCTCCCATTCCAGATAGCGTATTGGGCTAAGCGGCATCTCAAAGCGCATGAAATGGCGAGTAAAATGCGCTATTAAACTTCTAGGATAAGGCAAACAGAGACCCGGTTAGATCATTTTATATTACGGTTAATATAAGAATTCAGCGTAATTCTATCACATTTGTTCAAGTTACGACGCTCCTATTTCAGATAGCGTACTGGGCTAGGCGGCATCTCAAAGCGCATGGAATGGCGAGTAAAATGCACTACTAATCTTCTATGATAGGGCAATGAGAGACCCGAGTAGATCATTTTATATTTTGATTAATACAAGATTTCAGGGAAATTCTATCACATTTGTTCAATTTACGTCGCTCCTATTTCAGATAGCGTATTGGGCTAAGCCGGATCTCAAAGCGCATGAAATGGCGACTAAAATGCACTATTAAACTTCTAGGGTAGGGCAAACAGAGACCCGATTAGATCATTTTATATTATGGTTAATTTAAGAATTCAGCAAAATTCTATCACATTTGTTCAACTTACGTCGCTCCTATTTCAGATAGCGTACTGGGCTAGGCGGCAACTTAAAGCGCGTGGAATGGCGAGTAAAATGCACTACTAAACTTCTATGATAGGGCAATCAGACACCCGATTAGATCATTTTATATTTTGTTTAATATAAGATTTCAGGGAAATAGTATCACATTTGTTCAATTTACGTCGCTCCTATTCCAGATAGCGTATTCGGCTAAGCGGCATCTCAAAGCGCATGAAATGACGAGTAAAATGCACTATTAAACTTCTAGGGTAGGGCAAGCAGAGACCCGATTAGATCATTTTATATTATGGTTCATTTAAGAATTCAGCAAAATTCTATCACATTCGTTCAATTTAGGTCGCTCCTATTGCAGATAGCGTATTGGGTTAAGCGGCACCTCAAAGCCCATGAAATTGCGAGTAAAATGCACTATTAAACTTCTAGGGTAGAGCAAACAGGGACCCGATTAGATCATTTTATATTATGGTTAATATAAGAATTCAGCGAAATTCTATCACATTTGTTCAATTTACGTCGCTCCTATTTCAGATAGCGTATTGGGCTAAGCGGCATCTCAAAGCGCATGAAATGGCAAGTAAAATGCACTATTAAACTTCTAGGGTAGGGCAATCAGTGACCCGATGAGATCATTTTATATTATAGTTAATGTAAGAATTCAGCGAAATTCTATCACATTTGTTCAATTTACGTCGCTCCTATTTCAGATAGCGTATTGGGCTAGGCGGCATCTTAAAGCGCGTGGAATGGCGAGTAAAATGCACTATTAAACTTCTATGATAGGGCAATCAGAGACCCGATTAGATCATTTTATATTTTGGTTAATATAAGAATTCAGTGAAATTCTATCACATTTGTTCAATTTACGTCGCTCCTATTTCAGATAGCGTATTGGGCAAAGCGGCATCTCAAAGCGCATGAAATGACGAGTAAAATGCACTATTAAAGTTCTAGGGTAGGGCAAACAGAGACCCGATTAGATCATTTTATATTATGGTTAATTTAAGAATTGAGCGAAATTCTATCACATTCGTTCAATTTAGGTCGCTCCTATTTCAGATAGCGTATTGGGCTAAGCGGCATCTCAAAGCGCATGAAATGGCGAGTGAAATGCACTATAAGACTTCTATGGTAGGGCGAACAGAGACCAGATCAGATCATTTTACATTCTGGTTAATAAAATAATTCAGCGAAATTCTATCACATTTGTTCAACTTTCGTCGCTCCTATTTCAGATAGCGTATTGAGCTAAGCGGCATCTCGAAGCGCATGAAATGGCGAGTATAATGCACTATTAAACTTCTAGGATAGGGCAAACAGATACCCGGTTAGATCATTTTATATTACGGTTAATATAAGAATGCAGCGTAATTCTATCACATTTGTTCAAGTTACGTCGCTCCTATTTCAGATAGCGTACTGGGCTAGGCGGCATCTTAAAGCGCGTGGAATGGCGAGTAAAATGCACTACTAATCTTCTATGATAGGGCAATCAGAGACCCGATTAGATCATTTTATATTTTGTTTAATATAAGATTTCAGGGAAATTCTATCACATTTGTTCAATTTACGTCGCTCCTATTTCAGATAGCGTATTGGGCTAAGCGGCAACTGAAAGCGCATGAAATGACGAGTGAAATGCACTATTAAACTTCTAGGGTAGGGCGAACAGAGACCCGATTAGATCATTTTACATTAAGGTTAATATAAGAATTCAGGGAAATTCTATCACATTTGTTCAATTTACGTCGCTCCTATTTCAGATAGCGTATTGGGCTACGCGGCATCACAAAGCGCATGAAATGGCGAATAAAATGCACTATTAAACTTCTAGGCTAGGGCGAACAGAGACCCGATTAGATCATGTTACATTCTGGTTAATAAAATAATTCAGCGCAATTCTATCACATTTGTTCAACTTTCGTTGCTCCTATTTCAGATAGCGTATTGGGTTAAGCGGCATCGCAAAGCGCATGAAATGGCGCGTAAAATGCACTATTAAACTTCTAGGGTAGGGCAAACACAGACCCGATTAGATCATTTTATATTATGGTTAATTTAAGAATTCAGCAAAATTCTATCACATTTGTTCAATTTACGTCGCTCCTATTTCGGATAGCGTACTGGGCTAGGTGGCATCCTAAAGCGCGTGGAGTGGCGAGTAAAATGCACTATTAAACTTGTATGATAGGGCAATCAGAGACGCGATTAGATCATTTTATATTTTGTTTAATACAAGATTTCAGGGAAATTCTATCACATTTGTTCAATTCGTGTCGCTCATATTTCAGATAGCGTATTGGGCTAAGCGGCATCTCAAAGCGAATGAAATGGCGAGTAAAATGTACTATTAAACTCCTAGGGTAGGGCACACAGAGACCCGATTAGATCATTTTATATTATGGTTAATTTAAGAATTCAGCAAGATTCTATCACATTTGTTGAATTTACGTCGCTCCTATTTCAGATAGCGTACTGGGCTAGGCGGCATCTTAAAGCGCGTGGAATGGCGAGTAAAATGCACTGTTAAACTTCTATGATAGGGCAGTCAGAGACCCGATTAGATCATTTTATATTTTGTTTAATATAAGATTTCAGGGAAATCCTATCACATTTGTTCTATTTACGTCGCTCCTATTTCAGTTAGCGTATTGGGCTAACCGGCATCTCAAAGCGCATGAAATGGCGAATAAAATGGACTATTAAACTTCTAGGGTAGGGCAAACGGAGACCCGATTAGATCATTTTATATTACGGTTAATATAAGAATTCAGCGTAATTCTATCACATTTCTTCAAATTACGTCGCTCCTATTTCAGATAGCGTACTGGGCTGGCCGGCATCTTAAAGCGCGTGGAATGGCGAGTAAAATGCACTATTAAACTTGTATGATAGGGCAATCAGTGACCCGATTAGATCATTTTATATTATAGTTAATTTAAGAATTCAGCGAAATTCTATCACATTTGTTCAATTTACGTCGCACCTGTTTCAGATAGCGTATTGGGCTAAGCGGCGACTCAAAGCGCATGAAATGGCGAGTAAAATGCAATACTAAACTTCTAGGATAAGGCAAACAGACACCCGATTAGATCATTTTATATTTTTGTTAATATAAGAATTCAGCGAAATTCTATCACATTTGTTCAATTTACGTCGCTCATATTTCCGATAGCGTATTGGGCTAAGCGGCATCTCAAAGCGCATGAAATGGCGAGTAAAATGCACTATTAAACTTCTAGGGTAGGGCAATCAGTGACCCGATTAGATCATTTTATATTATAGTTAATTTAAGAATTCAGCGATATTCTATCACATTTGTTCAATTTACGTCGCACCTGTTTCAGATAGCGTATTGGGCTAAGCGGCATCTCAAAGCGCATGAAATGGCGAGTAAAATGCAATACTAAACTTCTAGGATAAGGCAAACAGACACCCGATTAGATCATTTTATATTTTTGTTAATATAAGAATTCAGCGAAATTCTATCACATTTGTTCAATTTGCGTCGCTCATATATCAGATAGCGTATTGGGCTAAGCGGCATCTCAAAGCGCATGAAATGGCGCGTAAAATGCGCTATTAAACTTCTAGGGTAGGGCAATCAGAGACCCGATTAGATCATTTTATATTTTGGTTAATAAATGAAATCATCGAAATTCTATCACGTTTGTTCAATTTACATCGCTCCTATTTCAGATAGCGTACTGGGCTAAGCGGCATCTCAAAGCGCATGAAATGGCGAGTAAAATGCACTATTAAACTTCTATGATAGGGCAATCAGAGACCCGATTAGATCATTTTATATTTTGGTTAATATAAGAATTCAGCGAAATTCTATCACATTTGTTCAATTTGCGTCGCTCCTATTTCAGATAGCGTATTGGGCTAAGCGGCATCTCAAAGCGCATGAAATGACGAATAAAATGCACTATTAAGCTTGTACGCTAGGGCGAACAGAGACCCGATTAGATCATTTAACATTATGGTAAATAAAAGAATTCAGCAAAATTCTATCACATTTGTTCAATTTACGTCGCTCCTACTTCAGATAGCGTACTGGGCTACGCGGTATCTTAAAGCGCGTGGAATGGCGAGTAAAATGCACTATTAAACTTCTAGGATAAGGCAAAGGGAGACCCGATTAGACCATTTTATATTACGGTTAATATAAGAATTCAGCGTTATTCTATCACATTTGTTCAAGTTACATCGCTCCTATTTCAGATAGCTTATTGGGCTAAGCGGCATCTCAAAGCGCATGAAATGGCGAGTAAAATGCACTATTAAACTTCTAGGATAAGGCAAACAGAGACCCGATTAGATCATTTTATATTACGGTTAATATAAGAATTCAGCGTAATTCTGTCACATTTGTTCAAGTTACGTAGCTCCTATTTCAGATAGCGTACTGGGCTAGGCGGCAACTTAAACCGCGTGGAATGGCGAGTAAAATGCACTATTAAACTTCTATGATAGGGCAATCAGAGACCCGATTAGTTCATTTTATATTTTGTTTAATATAAGAATCCAGCGAAATTCTATCACATTTGTTCAATTTACGTCGCTCCTATTTCAGATAGCGTATTGGGCTAAGCGGCATCTCAAAGCGCACGAAAGCGCGAGTAAAATGCACTATTAAACTTCTAGGGTGGGGCAAGCAGAGACCTGATCAGATCATTTTATATTACGGTTAATATAAGAATTCAGCGAAGTTCTATCACATTTGTTCAATTTACGTCGCTCCTATTTCAGATAGCTTATTGGGCTAAGCTGCATCTCAAAGCGCAAGAAATGGCTCGTAAAATGCACTATTAAACTTCTAGGGTAGGGCAAACAGAGACCGGATTAGAACATTTTATATTTTGGTTAATATAAGAATTCAGCGAAATTCTATCACATTTGTTCAATTTACGTTGCTCCTATTTCAGATAGCGTATTGGGCTAAGAGGCATCTCAGAGCGCATGAAATGGCGAGTAAAATGCACTATTAATCTTCTAGGATAAGGCAAACAGAGACCCGATTAGATCATTTTATATTACGGTTAATATAAGAAATCAGCGTAATTCTGTCACATTCGTTCATCTTACGTAGCTCCTATTTCAGATAGCGTACTGGGCTAGGCGGCATCTTAAAGCGCGTGGAATGGCGAGTAAAATGCACTATTAAACTTCTATGATAGGGCAATCAGAGACCCGATTAGATCATTTTATATTTTGGTTAATATAAGAATTCAGCGAAATTCTATCACATTTGTTCAATATACGTCGCTCCAATTTCAGATAGCTTATTGGGCTAAGCGGCATCGCAAAGCGCATGAATTGACGAGTGTAATGCACTATTAAATTTCTTGGGTAGGGCGAACAAAGACCCGATTAGATCCTTTTACATTAAGGTTAATATAAGAATTCAGCGAAATTCTATCACATTTGTTCAATTTACATCGCTCCTATTTCAGATAGCGACTTGTGCTAAGCGGCATCTCAATGCGCAAGAAATGGCGAGTAAAATGCACTATTAAACTTCTAGGGTAGGGCAAACAGAGACCCCATTAGATCATTTTATATTATGGTTAATTTAAGAATTCAGCGAAATTCTATCACATTTGTTCAATTTACGTCGCTCCTATTTCAGATAGCGTATTGGGCTAAGCGGTATCTCAAAGCGCATGAAATGGCGAGTAAAATGCACTATTAAACTTCTAGGGTAGGGCAATCAGAGACCCGATTAGATCATTTTATATTTTGGTTAATAAATGAATTCATCGAAATTCTATCACATTTGTTCAATTTACATCGCTCCTATTTCAGATAGCGTACTGGGCTAAGCGGCAGCTCAAAGCGCAAGAAATGGCGAGTAAAATGCACTATTAAACATCTAGGATAAGGCAAACAGAGACCCGATTAGATCATTTTATATTACGGTTAATATAAGAATTCAGCGTAATTCTGTGACATTTGTTCAACTTACGTAGCTCCCATTTCAGATAGCGTGCTGGGCTAGGCGGCAACTTAAAGCGCGTGGAATGGCGAGTAAAATGCACTGTTAAACTTCTATGATAGGGCAATCAGAGACCCGATTAGATCATTTTATATTTTGGTTAATATAAGAATTCAGCGAAATTCTATCACATTTGTTCAATTTACGTCGCTCCTATTTCAGATAGCTTATTGGGCTAAGCGGCATCGCAAAGCGCATGAATTGACGAGTAAAATGCACTATTAAACTTCTAGGATAAGGCAAACAGAGACCCGATTAGATCATTTTATATTACGGTTAATATAAGAATTCAGCGTAATTCTGTGACATTTGTTCAACTTACGTAGCTCCTATTTCAGATAGCGTACTGGGCTAGGCGGCATCTTAAAGCGCGTGGAATGGTGAGTAAAATGCACTATTAAACTTCTAGGGTAGGGCAATCAGAGACCCGATTAGATCATTTTATATTATGGTTAATATAAGAATTCAGCGAAGCTCTATCACATTTGTTTAATTTACGTCGCTCCTATTTCAGATAGCTATTGGGCTAAGCGGCATCTCAAAGCGCATGAAATGACGAGAGAAATGCACTATTAAACTTCTTGGGTAGGGCGAACAGAGACCCGATTACATCATTTTATATTATGGTTAATATAAGAATTCAGCGAAGTTCTATCACATTTGTTCAATTTACGTCGTTCCTATTTCAGATAGCTTATTGGGCTAAGCGGCAACTCAAAGCGCATGAAATGACGAGTGCAATGCACTATTAAACTTCTAGGGTAGGGCGAACAAAGACCCGATTAGATCATTTTACATTAAGGTTAAAATAAGAATTCAGCGAAATTCTATCACATTTGTTCAATTTACGTCGCTCCTATTTCAGATAGCGTATTGGGCTAGGCGGCATCTTAAAGCGCGTGGAATGGCGAGTAAAATGCACTATTAAACTTCTATGATAGGGCAATCAGAGACCCGATTAGATCATTGTATATTTTGGTTAATATAAGAATTCAGCGAAATTCTATCACATTTGTTCAATATACGTCGCCCCAATTTCAGATAGCTTATTGGGCTAAGCGGCATCGCAAAGCGCATGAATTGACGAGTGAAATGCACTATTAAACTTCTTGGGTAGGGCGAACAAAGACCCGATTAGATCATTTTACATTAAGGTTAATATAAGAATTCAGCGAAATTCTATCACATTTGTTCAATTTACATCGCTCCTATTTCAGATAGCGACTTGTGCTAAGCGGCATCTCAAAGCGCAAGAAATGGCGAGTAAAATGCACTATTAAACTTCTAGGGTAGGGCAAACAGAGACCCGATTAGATCATTTTATATCTTGGTTAATAAATGAATTCATCGAAATTCTATCACATTTGTTCAATTTACATCGCTCCTATTTCAGATAGCGTATTGGGTTAAGCGGCATCTCAAAGCGCATGAAATGGCGAGTAAAATGCACTATTAAACATCTTGGGTAGGGCGAACAGAGACCCGATTACATCATTTTATATTATGGTTAATTTAAGAATTCAGCAAAATTCTATCACATTTGTTCAATTTACATCGCTCCTATTTCAGATAGCGTACTCGGATAGGCGGCACCTTAAAGCGCGTGGAATGGCGAGTAAAATGCACTATTAAACTTCTTGGGTAGGGCGAACAGAGACCCGATTACATCATTTTATATTATGGTTAATATAAGAATTCAGCGAAATTCTATCACATTTGTTCAATTTGCGTCGCTCCTATTTCAGATAGCGTATTGGGCTAAGCGGCATCTCAAAGCGCATGAAATGACGAATAAAATGCACTATTAAGCTTGTACGCTAGGGCGAACAGAGACCCGATTAGATCATTTAACATTATGGTAAAAAAAAGAATTCAGCAAAATTCTATCACATTTGTTCAATTTACGTCGCTCCTATTTCAGATAGCGTACTGTGCTACGCGGTATCTTAAAGCGCGTGGAATGGCGAGTAAAATGCACTATTAAACTTCTAGGATAAGGCAAAGGGAGACCCGATTAGACCATTTTATATTACGGTTAATATAAGAATTCAGCGTTATTCTATCAATTTGTTCAACTTACGTCGCTCCTATTTCAGAAAGCGTACTCGGATAGGCGGCATCTTAAAGCGCGTGGAATGGCGAGTAAAATGCACTATTAAACTTCTCGGGTAATGCAAACAGAGACCCGATTAGATCATTTTATATTACGGTTAATATAAGATTTCAGGGAAATTCTATCACATTTGTTCAATTTACGTCGCTCCTATTTCAGATAGCTATTGGGATAAGCGGCATCTCAAAGCGCATGAAATGACGAGAGAAATGCACTATTAAACTTCTTGGGTAGGGCGAACAGAGACCCGATTACATCATTTTATATTATGGTTAATATAAGAATTCAGCGAAATTCTATCACATTTGTTCAATTTGCGTCGCTCCTATTTCAGATTGCGTATTGGGCTAAGCGGCATCTCAAAGCGCATGAAATGACGAATAAAATGCACTATTAAGCTTGTACGCTAGGGCGAACAGAGACCCGATTAGATCATTTAACATTATGGTAAATATAAGATTTCAGGGAAATTCTATCACATTTGTTCAATTTACGTCACTCCTATTTCAGATAGCGTATTGGGCTAAGCGGCATCTCAAAGCGCAAGAAATGGCGAGTAAAACGCACTATTAAGCTTCTAGGGTTGGGCACATATAGACCCGATTAGATCATTTTATATTATGGTTAATTTAAGAATTCAGCGAAATCCTATCACATTTGTTCATTTTACGTCGCTCCTATTTCAGATAGCGTATTGGGCTAGGCGGCATCTTAAAGCGCGTGGAATGGCGAGTAAAATGCACTATTAAAATTCTATAATAGGGCAATCAGAGACCCGATTAGGTCATTTCATATTATGGTTAATTTAAGAATTCAGCGAAATTCTATCACATTTGTTCAATTTACATCGCTCCTATTTCAAATAGCGTATTGGGCTAAGCGGCATCTCCATGCTCATGAAATGGCGAGTAAAATGCGTTATTGAACTTCTAGGATAAGGCAAATGGAGACCCGATTAGACCATTTTATATTACGGTTAATATAAGAATTCAGCGTTATTCTATCACATTTGTTCAACTTACGTCGCTCCTATTTCAGATAGCGTACTCGGATAGGCGGCATCTTAAAGCACGTGGAAAGGCGAGTAAAATGCACTATTAAACTTCGAGGGTAATGCAAACAGAGACCCGATTAGATCATTTTATATTACGGTTAATATAAGATTTCAGGGAAATTCTATCACATTTGTTCAATTTACGTCGCTCCTATTTCAGATAGCTATTGGGCTAAGCGGCATCTCAAAGCGCATGAAATGACGAGAGAAATGCACTATTAAACTTCTTGAGTAGGGCGAACAGAGACCCGATTACATCATTTTATATTATGGTTAATATAAGAATTCAGCGATATTCTATCGCATTTGTTCAATTTGCGTCGCTCCTATTTCAGATAGCGTATTGGGCTAAGCGGCATCTCAAAGCGCATGAAATGACGAATAAAATGCACTATTAAGCTTCTACGCTAGGGCGAACAGAGACCCGATTAGATCATTTAACGTTATGGTAAATAAAAGAATTCAGCGAAATTCTATCACATTTGTTCAATTTACGTCGCTCCTATTTCAGATAGCGTACTGGGCTAGGCGGCATCTCAAAGCGCATGAAATGACGAGTAAAATGCTCTATTAAACTTCTAGGGTAGGGCAATCATAGACCCGATTAGTTCATTTTATATTTTGGTTAATATAAGAATCCAGCGAAATTCTATCACATTTGTTCAATTTACGTCGCTCCTATTTCAGATAGCGTATTGGGCTAAGCGGCATCTGAAAGCGCACGAAAGGGCGAGTAAAATGCACTATTAAACTTCTAGGGTGGGGCAATCAGAGACCCGATAAGAACATTTTATATTACGGTTAATATAAGAATTCAGCGAAGTTCTATCACATTTGTTCAATTTACGTCGCTCCTATTACAGATAGCTTATTGGGCTAAGCGGCAACTCAAAGCGCATGAAATAACGAGTGAAATGCACTATTAAACTTCTAGGGTAGGGCGAACAAAGACCCGATTAGATCATTTTACATTAAGGTAAATAAAAGAATTCAGCGAAATTCTATCACATCTGTTCAATTTACGTCGCTCCTATTTCAGATAGCGTACTGGGCTAGGCGGCATCTCAAAGCGCATGAAATGACGAGTAAAATGCTCTATTAAACTTCTAGGGTGGGGCAAGCAGAGACCCGATCAGATCATTTTATATTACGGTTAATATAAGAATTCAGCGAAATTCTATCACATTTGTTCAATTTACGTCGCTCCTATTTCAGATAGCGTTTTGGGCTAAGCTGCATCTCAAAGCGCAAGAAATGGCTCGTCAAATGCACTATTAAACTTCTAGGGTAGGGCAAACAGAGACCGGATTAGATCATTTTATATTTTGGTTAATATAAGAATTCAGCGAAATTCTATCACATTTGTTCAATTTACGTCGCTCCTATTTCAGATAGCGTATTGGGCTAAGAGGCATCTCAAAGCGCATGAAATGGCGAGTAAAACGCACTATTAAACTTCTAGGATAAGGCAAACAGAGACCCGATTAGATCATTTTATATTACGGTTAATATAAGAAATCAGCGTAATTCTGTCACATTCGTTCAACTTACGTAGCTCCTATTTCAGATAGCGTACTGGGCTAGGCGGCATCTTAAAGCGCGCGGAATGGCGAGTAAAATGCACTATTAAACTTCTTTGATAGGGCAATCAGAGACCCGATTAGATCATTGTATATTTCGGTTAATATAAGAATTCAGCGAAATTCTATCACATTTGTTCAATATACGTCGCTCCAATTTCAGATAGCTTATTGGGCTAAGCGGCATCGCAAAGCGCATGAACTGACGAGTGAAATGCACTATTAAACTTCTTGGGTAGGGCGAACAAAGACCCCGATTAGATCATTTTACATTAAGGTTAATATAAGAATTCAGCGAAATTCTATCACATTTGTTCAATTTACATCGCTCCTATTTCAGATAGCGACTTGTGCTAAGCGGCATCTCAAAGCGCAAGAAATGGCGAGTAAAATGCACTATTAAACTTCTAGGGTAGGGCAAACAGAGACCCGATTAGATCATTTTATATTTTGGTTATAAATGAATTCATCGAAATTCTATCACATTTGTTCAATTTACATCGCTCCTATTTCAGATAGCGTATTGGGCTAAGCGGCATCTCAAAGCGCATGAAATGGCGAGTAAAATGCACTATTAAACATCTTGGGTTGGGCGAACAGAGACCCGATTACATCATTTTATATTATGGTTAATTTAAGAATTCAGCAAAATTCTATCACATTGGTTCAATTTACATCGCTCCTATTTCAGATAGCGTATTGGGCTAAGCGGCACCTCAAAGCGCATGGAATGACGAGTAAAATTCACTAATAAACTTCTAGGATAAGGCAAACGGAGATCCGATTAGACCATTTTATATACGGTTAATATAAGAATTCAGCGTAATTCTATCACATTTGTTCAATTTACGTCGTTCCTATTTCAGATAGAATACTGGGCTAGGCGGCATCTTAAAGCGCGTGGAATGGCGAGTAAAATGCACTATTAAACTTCTATAATAGGGCAATCAGAGACCCGATTAGATCATTTTATATTTTGTTTAATATAAGGATTCAGCGTAATTCTATCACATTTGTTCAATTTACGTCGCTCCTATTTCAGATAGCGCATTGGGCTAAGCGGCATCTCAAAGCGCATGAAATGGCGAGTAAAATGCACTATTAAACTTCTAGGGTAAGGCAAACAGAGACCCGATTAGATCATTTTATATTACGGTTAATATAAGAATTCAGCGTAATTCTATCACATTTGTTCAACATACGTCGCATCTATTTCAGATAGTGTACTGGACTAGGCGGCATCTTAAAGCGCGTGGAAGGGCGAGTAAAATGCACTACTAAACTTCTATGGTAGGGCAATCAGAGTCCCGTTTAGATCATTTTATGTATTGTTTAATATAAGATTTCAGGGAAATTCTATCACATTTGTTCAATTCACGTCGCTCCTATTTCAGATAGCGTATTGGGCTAAGCGGCATCTCAAAGCGTATGAAATGACGAGAGAAATGCACTATTAAACTTCTTGGGTAGGGCGAACAGAGACCCGATTAGGTCATTTCATATTATGGTTAATTTAAGAATTCAGCGAAATTCTATCACATTGGTCAATTTAAATCGCTCCTATTTCAAATAGCGTATTGGGCTAAGCGGCATCTCCATGGGCATGAAATGGCGAGTAAAATGCACTATTAAACTTCTAGGATAAGGCAAATGGAGACCCGATTAGACCATTTTATATTACGGTTAATATAAGAATTCAGCGTTATTCTATCACATTTGTTCAACTTACGTCGCTCCTATTTCAGATAGCGTACTCGGATAGGCGGCATCTTAAAGCGCGTGGAAAGGCGAGTAAAATGCACTATTAAACTTCGAGGGTAATGCAAACAGAGACCCGATTAGATCATTTTATATTACGGTTAATATAAGATTTCAGGGAAATTCTATCACATTTGTTCAATTTACGTCACTCCTATTTCAGATAGCGTATTGGGCTAAGCGGCATCTCAAAGCGCAAGAAATGGCGAGTAAAAAGCACTATTAAGCTTCTAGGGTTGGGCACATATAGACCCGATTAGAT
This sequence comes from Macropis europaea, assembly GCA_916610135.2. Taxonomy (NCBI): domain Eukaryota; kingdom Metazoa; phylum Arthropoda; class Insecta; order Hymenoptera; family Melittidae; genus Macropis; species Macropis europaea. Next base: position 61,633 of record CAKAJE020000762.1, read on the forward strand.
CATTTTATATTATGGTTAATTTAAGAATTCAGCAAAATCCTATCACATTTGTTCATTTTACGTCGCTCCTATTTCAGATAGCGTATTGGGCTAGGCGGCATCTTAAAGCGCGTGGAATGGCGAGTAAAATGCACTATTAAAATTCTATAATAGGGCAATCAGAGACCCGATTAGGTCATTTCATATTATGGTTAATTTAAGAATTCAGCGAAATTCTATCACATTTGTTCAATTTACATCGCTCCTATTACAAATAGCGTATTGGGCTAAGCGGCATCTCCATGCGCATGAAATGGCGAGTAAAATGCATTATTGAACTTCTAGGATAAGGCAAATGGAGACCCGATTAGACCATTTTATATACGGTTAATATAAGAATTCAGCGTTATTCTATCACATTTGTTCAACTTACGTCGCTCCTATTTCAGATAGCGTACTCGGATAGGCGGCATCTTAAAGCGCGTGGAAAGGCGAGTAAAATGCACTATTAAAACTTCGAGGGTAATGCAAACAGAGACCCGATTAGATCATTTTATATTACGGTTAATATAAGATTTCAGGGAAATTCTATCACATTTGTTCAATTTACGTCGCTCCTATTTCAGATAGCTATTGGGCTAAGCGGCATCTCAAAGCGCATGAAATGACGAGAGAAATGCACTATTAAACTTCTTGGGTAGGGCGAACAGAGACCCGATTACATCATTTTATATTATGGTTAATATAAGAATCCAGCGAAATTCTATCACATTTGTTCAATTTACGTCGCTCCTATTTCAGATAGCGTATTTGGCTAAGCGGCATCTCAAAGCGCATGGAATGGCGAGTGAAATGCACTATTAAACTTCTAGGGTAGGGCGAACAGAGACCCGAATAGATCATTTTATATTACGGTTAATATAAGAATTCAGCGTAATTCTATCACATTTGTTCAACTAACGTCGCTCCTATTTCAGATAGCGTACTGCGCTATGCGGCATCTTAAAGCGCGTGGAACGGCGAGTAAAATGCACTACTAAACTTCTATGATAGGGCAATCAGAGTTCCGAATAGATCATTTTATATTTTGTTTACTATAACATTTCAGGGAAATTCTATCACATTTGTTCAATTTACGTCGCCCCTATTTCAGATAGCGTATTGGGCTAAGCGGCATCTCAAAGCGCAAGAAATGGCGAGTAAAATGCACTATTAAGCTTCTAGGGTTGGGCACATAGAGACCCGATTAGATCATTTTATATTATGGTTAATTTAAGAATTCAGCGAAATCCTATCACATTTGTTCATTTTACGTCGCTCCTATTTCAGATAGCGTTTTTGGGCTAAGCGGCATCTCAAAGCGCATGAAATGGCGAGTAAAATGCACTATTAAACTTCTAGGGCATGGCGAACAGAGACCCGATTAGATCATTTTACATTAAGGTTAATATAAGTATTCAGGGAACTTCTATCACATTTGTTCAATTTACGTCGCTCCTATTTCAGACAGCTTATTGGGCTAAGCGGCATCTCAAAGCGCATGAAATGCCGAGTAAAATGCACTATTAAACTTCTAGGGTAGGGCAATCAGAGACCCGATTAGATCATTTTATATTATGCTTAATTTAAGAATTCAGCAAAATTCTATCACATTTGTTCAATTTACGTCGGTCCTATTTCAGATAGCATACTGGGCTAGGCGGCATCTTAAAGCGCGTGGAATGGCCAGTAAAATGCACTATTAATCTTCTATGATAGGGCAATCAGAGACCCGATTAGATCATTTTATATTTTGGTTAATATAAGAATTCAGCGTAATTCTATCACATTTGTTCAATTTACGTCGCTCCTATATCAGATAGCATATTGGGCTAAGCGGCATCTCAAAGCGCATGGAATGGCGAGTGAAATGCACTATTAAACTTCTAGGGTAAGGCAAACAGAGACCCGATTAGATCATTTTATATTACGGTTAATATAAGAATTCAGCGAAATTCTATCACATTTGTTCAATTTACGTCGCTCCTATTTCAGATAGTGTATTGGGCTATGCGGCATCTCAAAGCGCATGAAATGACGAGAGAAATGCACTATTAAACTTCTTGGGTAGGGCGAACAGACACCCGATTACATCATTTTATATTATGGTTAATTTAAGAATTCAGCAAAATTCTATCACATTTGTTCAATTTACGTCGCTCCTATTTCAGATAGCGTACTGGGCTACGCGGTATCTTAAAGCGCGTGGAATGGCGAGTAAAATGCACTATTAAACTTCTAGGATTAGGCAAACGGAGACCCGATTAGACCATTTTATATTACGGTTAATATAAGAATTCAGCGTTATTCTATCACATTTGTTCAACTTACGTCGCTCCTATTTCAGAAAGCGTACTCGGATAGGCGGCATCTTAAAGCGCGTGGAATGGCGAGTAAAATGCACTATTAAACTTCTCGGGTAATGCAAACAGAGACCCGATTAGATCATTTTATATTACGGTTAATATAAGATTTCAGGGAAATTCTATCACATTTGTTCAATTTACGTCGCTCCTATTTCAGATAGCTATTGGGCTAAGCGGCATCTCAAAGCGCATGAAATGACGAGAGAAATGCACTATTAAACTTCTTGGGTAGGGCGAACAGAGACCCGATTACATCATTTTATGTTATGGTTAATATAAGAATTCAGCGAAATTCTATCACATTTGTTCAATTTGCGTCGCTCCTATTTCAGATAGCGTATTGGGCTAAGCGGCATCTCAAAGCGCATGAAATGACGAATAAAATGCACTATTAAGCTTGTACGCTAGGGCGAACAGAGACCCGATTAGATCATTTACATTATGGTAAATAAAAGAATTCAGCGAAATTCTATCACATTTGTTCAATTTACGTCGCTCCTATTTCAGATAGCGTACTGGGCTAGGCGGCATCTCAAAGCGCATGAAATGACGAGTAAAATGCTCTATTAAACTTCTAGGGTAGGGCAAACAGAGACCCGATTAGGTCATTTCATATTATGGTTAATTTAAGAATTCAGCGAAATTCTGTGACATTTGTTCAACTTACGGAGCTCCTATTTCAGATAGCGTGCTGGGCTAGGCCGCAACTTAAAGCGCGTGGAATGGCGAGCAAAATGCACTGTTAAACTTCTATGATAGGGCAATCAGAGACCCGATAAGATCATTTTATATTTTGGTTAAAATAAGAATTCAGCGAAATTCTATCACATTTGTTCAATTTACGTCGCTCCTATTTCAGATAGCTTAGTGTGCTAAGCGGCATCGCAAAGCACATGAATTGACGAGTAAAATGCACTATTAAACTTCTTGGGTAGGGCGAACAGAGACCCGACTACATCATTTTATATTATGGTTAATTTAAGAATTCAGCAAAATTCTATCACATTTGTTCAATTTACGTAGCTCCTATTTCAGATAGCGTACTGGGCTAGGCGGCATCTTAAAGCGCGTGGAATGACGAGTAAAATGCACTATTAAACTTCTATGATAGGGCAATCAGAGACCCGATTAGAACATTTTATATTTTGGTTAATATAAGAATTCAGCGAAATTCTATCACATTTGTTCAATTTACGTCGCTCCTATTTCAGATAGCTTATTGGGCTAAGCGGCATCGCAAAGCGCATGAATTGACGAGTAAAATGCACTATTAAACTTCTTGGGTAGGGCAAACAGAGACCCGACTACATCATTTTATATTATGGTTAATTTAAGAATTCAGCAAAATTCTATCACATTTGTTCAATTTACGTAGCTCCAATTTCAGATAGCGTACTGGGCTAGGCGGCATCTTAAAGCGCGTGGAATGACGAGTAAAATGCACTATTAAACTTCTATGATAGGGCAATCAGAGACCCGATTAGATCATTTTATATTTTGGTTAATATAAGAATTCAGCGAAATTCTATCACATTTGTTCAATTTACATCGCTCCTATTCAGATACCGACTTGTGCTAAGCGGCATCTCAACGCGCAAGAAATGTCGAGTAAAATGCACTATTAAACTTCTAGGGTAGGGCAAACAGAGACCCGATTAGATCATTTTATATTACGGTTAATATAAGAATTCAGCGTAATTCTGTGACATTTGTTCAACTTACGTAGCTCCTATTTCAGATAGCGTACTGAGCTAGGCGGCAACTTAAAGCGCGTGGAATGGTGAGTAAAATGCACTATTAAACTTCTAGGGTAGGGCAATCAGAGACCCGATTAGATCATTTTATATTACGGTTAACATAAGAATTCAGCGAAATTCTATCACATTTGTTCAATTTACGTCGCTCCTATTTCAGATAGCGTATTGGGCTAAGCGGCATCTCAAAGCGCATGGAATGGCGTGTGAAATTCACTATTATACTTCTAGGGTAGGGCGAACAGACACCCGAATAGATCATTTTATATTACGGTTAATATAAGAATTCAGCGTAATTCTATCACATTTGTTCAATTTACGTCGCTCCTATTTCAGATAGCGTATTGGGCTATGCGGCATCTCAAAGCGCATGAAATGCTGAGTAAAATGCGCTATTAAACTTCTAGGGTAGGGCAATCAGAGACCCGATTAGATCATTTTATATTATGGTTAATTTAAGGATTCAGCAAAATTCTATCACATTTGTTCAATTTACGTCGTTCCTATTTCAGATAGCATACTGGGCTAGGCGGCATCTTAAAGCGCGTGGAATGGCGAGTCAAATGCACTATTAAACTTCTATAATAGGGCAATCAGAGACCCGATTAGATCATTTTATATTTTGTTTAATATAAGGATTCAGCGTAATTCTATCACATTTGTTCAATTTACGTCACTCCTATTTCAGATAGCGTATTGGGCTAAGCGGCATCTCAAAGCGCAAGAAATGGCGAGTAAAACGCACTATTAAGCTTCTAGGGTTGGGCACATATAGACCCGATTAGATCATTTTATATTATGGTTAATTTAAGAATTCAGCGAAATCCTATCACATTTGTTCATTTTACGTCGCTCCTATTTCAGATAGCGTATTGGGCTAGGCGGCATCTTAAAGCGCGTGGAATGGCGAGTAAAATGCACTATTAAAATTCTATAATAGGGCAATCAGAGACCCGATTATGTCATTTCATATTATGGTTAATTTAAAGAATTCAGCGGAAATTCTATCACATTTGTTCAATTTACATCGCTCCTATTACAAATAGCGTATTGGGCTAAGCGGCATCTCCATGCGCATGAAATGGCGAGTAAAATGCATTATTGAACTTCTAGGATAAGGCAAATGGAGACCCGATTAGACCATTTTATATTACGGTTAATATAAGAATTCAGCGTTATTCTATCACATTTGTTCAACTTACGTCGCTCCTATTTCAGATAGCGTACTCGGATAGGCGGCATCTTAAAGCGCGTGGAAAGGCGAGTAAAATGCACTATTAAACTTCGAGGGTAATGCAAACAGAGACCCGATTAGATCATTTTATATTACGGTTAATATAAGATTTCAGGGAAATTCTATCACATTTGTTCAATTTACGTCGCTCCTATTTCAGATAGCTATTGGGCTAAGCCGCATCTCAAAGCGCATGAAATGACGAGAGAAATGCACTATTAAACTTCTTGGGTAGGGCGAACAGAGACCCGATGACATCATTTTATATTATGGTTAATATAAGAATTCAGCGAAATTCTATCACATTTTTCAATTTGCGTCGCTCCTATTTCAGATAGCGTATTGGGCTAAGCGGCATCTCAAAGCGCATGAAATGGCGAGTAAAATGCACTATTAAACTTCTAGGGTAGGGCAATCAGAGACCCGATTAGATCATTTTATATTTTGGTTAATATAAGAATCCAGCGAAATTCTATCACATTTGTTCAATTTACGTCGCTCCTATTTCAGATAGCGTATTTGGCTAAGCGGCATCTCAAAGCGCATGGAATGGCGAGTGAAATGCACTATTAAACTTCTAGGGTAGGGCGAACAGAGACCCGAGTAGATCATTTTATATTACGGTTAATATAAGAATTCAGCGTAATTCTATCACATTTGTTCAACTAACGTCGCTCCTATTTCAGATAGCGTACTGCGCTAGGCGGCATCTTAAAGCGCGTGGAACGGCGAGTAAAATGCACTACTAAACTTCTATGATAGGGCAATCAGAGTTCCGAATAGATCATTTTATATTTTGTTTACTATAACATTTCAGGGAAATTCTATCACATTTGTTCAATTTACGTCGCCCCTATTTCAGATAGCGTATTGGGCTAAGCGGCATCTCAAAGCGCAAGAAATGGCGAGTAAAATGCACTATTAAGCTTCTAGGGTTGGGCACATAGAGACCCGATTAGATCATTTTATATTATGGTTAATTTAAGAATTCAGCGAAATCCTATCACATTTGCTCATTTTACGTTGCTCCTATTTCAGATAGCGTTTTGGGCTAAGCGGCATCTCAAAGCGCATGAAATGGCGAGTAAAATGCACTATTAAACTTCTAGGGCATGGCGAACAGAGACCCGATTAGATCATTTTACATTAAGGTTAATATAAGTATTCAGGGAACTTCTATCACATTTGTTCAATTTACGTCGCTCCTATTTCAGACAGCTTATTGGGCTAAGCGGCATCTCAAAGCGCATGAAATGCCGAGTAAAATGCACTATTAAACTTCTAGGGTAGGGCAATCAGAGACCCGATTAGATCATTTTATATTATGCTTAATTTAAGAATTCAGCAAAATTCTATCACATTTGTTCAATTTACGTCGTTCCTATTTCAGATAGCATACTGGGCTAGGCGGCATCTTAAAGCGCGTGGAATGGCCAGTAAAATGCACTATTAATCTTCTATGATAGGGCAATCAGAGACCCGATTAGATCATTTTATATTTTGGTTAATATAAGAATTCAGCGTAATTCTATCACATTTGTTCAATTTACGTCGCTCCTATATCAGATAGCATATTGGGCTAAGCGGCATCTCAAAGCGCATGAAATGGCGAGTAAAATGCACTATTAAACTTCTAGGGTAAGGCAAACAGAGACCCGATTAGATCATTTTATATTACGGTTAATATAAGAATTCAGCGAAATTCTATCACATTTGTTCAATTTACGTCGCTCCTATTTCAGATAGTGTATTGGGCTATGCGGCATCTCAAAGCGCATGAAATGACGAGAGAAATGCACTATTAAACTTCTTGGGTAGGGCGAACAGACACCCGATTACATCATTTATATTATGGTTAATTTAAGAATTCAGCAAAATTCTATCACATTTGTTTCAATTTACGTCGCTCCTATTTCAGATAGCGTACTGGGCTACGCGGTATCTTAAAGCGCGTGGAATGGCGAGTAAAATGCACTATTAAACTTCTAGGATTAGGCAAACGGAGACCCGATTAGACCATTTTATATTACGGTTAATATAAGAATACAGCGTTATTCTATCACATTTGTTCAACTTACGTCGCTCCTATTTCAGAAAGCGTACTCGGATAGGCGGCATCTTAAAGCGCGTGGAATGGCGAGTAAAATGCACTATTAAACTTCTCGGGTAATGCAAACAGAGACCCGATTAGATCATTTTATATTACGGTTAATATTAAGATTTCAGGGAAATTCTATCACATTTGTTCAATTTACGTCGCTCCTATTTCAGATAGCTATTGGGCTAAGCGGCATCTCAAAGCGCATGAAATGACGAGAGAAATGCACTATTAAACTTCTTGGGTAGGGCGAACAGAGACCCGATTACATCATTTTATATTATGGATAATATAAGAATTCAGCGAAATTCTATCACATTTTTCAATTTGCGTCGCTCCTATTTCAGATAGCGTATTGGGCTAAGCGGCATCTCAAAGCGCATGAAATGGCGAGTAAAATGCACTATTAAACTTCTAGGGTAGGGCAATCAGAGACCCGATTAGATCATTTTATATTTTGGTTAATATAAGAATCCAGCGAAATTCTATCACATTTGTTCAATTTACGTCGCTCCTATTTCAGATAGCGTATTTGGCTAAGCGGCATCTCAAAGCGCATGGAATGGCGAGTGAAATGCACTATTAAACTTCTAGGGTAGGGCGAACAGAGACCCGAATAGATCATTTTATATTACGGTTAATATAAGAATTCAGCGTAATTCTATCACATTTGTTCAACTAACGTCGCTCCTATTTCAGATAGCGTACTGCGCTAGGCGGCATCTTAAAGCGCGTGGAACGGCGAGTAAAATGCACTACTAAACTTCTATGATAGGGCAATCAGAGTTCCGAATAGATCATTTTATATTTTGTTTACTATAACATTTCAGGGAAATTCTATCACATTTGTTCAATTTACGTCGCCCCTATTTCAGATAGCGTATTGGGCTAAGCGGCATCTCAAAGCGCAAGAAATGGCGAGTAAAATGCACTATTAAACTTCTAGGGTAGGGCAATCAGAGACCCGATTAGATCATTTTATATTATGCTTAATTTAAGAATTCAGCAAAATTCTATCACATTTGTTCAATTTACGTCGTTCCTATTTCAGATAGCGTTTTGGGCTAAGCGGCATCTTAAAGCGCGTGGAATGGCCAGTAAAATGCACTATTAATCTTCTATGATAGGGCAATCAGAGACCCGATTAGATCGTTTTATATTTTGGTTAATATAAGAATTCAGCGTAATTCTATCACATTTGTTCAATTTACGTCGCTCCTATATCAGATAGCATATTGGGCTAAGCGGCATCTCAAAGCGCATGAAATGGCGAGTAAAATGCACTATTAAACTTCTAGGGTAAGGCAAACAGAGACCCGATTAGATCATTTTATATTACGGTTAATATAAGAATTCAGCGAAATTCTATCACATTTGTTCAATTTACGTCGCTCCTATTTCAGATAGTGTATTGGGCTATGCGGCATCTCAAAGCGCATGAAATGACGAGAGAAATGCACTATTAAACTTCTTGGGTAGGGCGAACAGACACCCGATTACATCATTTTATATTATGGTTAATTTAAGAATTCAGCAAAATTCTATCACATTTGTTCAATTTACGTCGCTCCTATTTCAGATAGCGTACTGGGCTACGCGGTATCTTAAAGCGCGTGGAATGGCGAGTAAAATGCACTATTAAACTTCTAGGATTAGGCAAACGGAGACCCGATTAGACCATTTTATATTACGGTTAATATAAGAATACAGCGTTATTCTATCACATTTGTTCAACTTACGTCGCTCCTATTTCAGAAAGCGTACTCGGATAGGCGGCATCTTAAAGCGCGTGGAATGGCGAGTAAAATGCACTATTAAACTTCTCGGGTAATGCAAACAGAGACCCGATTAGATCATTTTATATTACGGTTAATATAAGATTTCAGGGAAATTCTATCACATTTGTTCAATTTACGTCGCTCCTATTTCAGATAGCTATTGGGCTAAGCGGCATCTCAAAGCGCATGAAATGACGAGAGAAATGCACTATTAAACTTCTTGGGTAGGGCGAACAGAGACCCGATTACATCATTTTATATTATGGTTAATATAAGAATTCAGCGAAATTCTATCACATTTGTTCAATTTGCGTCGCTCCTATTTCAGATAGCGTATTGGGCTAAGCGGCATCTCAAAGCGCATGAAATGACGAATAAAATGCACTATTAAGCTTGTACGCTAGGGCGAACAGAGACCCGATTAGATCATTTAACATTATGGTAAATAAAAGAATTCAGCGAAATTCTATCACATTTGTTCAATTTACGTCGCTCCTATTTCAGATAGCGTACTGGGCTAGGCGGCATCTCAAAGCGCATGAAATGGCGAGTAAAATGCATTATTGAACTTCTAGGATAAGGCAAATGGAGACCCGATTAGACCATTTTATATTACGGTTAATATAAGAATTCAGCGTTATTCTATCACATTTGTTCAACTTACGTCGCTCCTATTTCAGATAGCGTACTCGGATAGGCGGCATCTTAAAGCGCGTGGAAAGGCGAGTAAAATGCACTATTAAACTTCGAGGGTAATGCAAACAGAGACCCGATTAGATCATTTTATATTACGGTTAATATAAGATTTCAGGGAAATTCTATCACATTTGTTCAATTTACGTCGCTCCTATTTCAGATAGCTATTGGGCTAAGCGGCATCTCAAAGCGCATGAAATGACGAGAGAAATGCACTATTAAACTTCTTGGGTAGGGCGAACAGAGACCCGATTACATCATTTTATATTCTGGTTAATATAAGAATTCAGCGATATTCTATCGCATTTGTTCAATTTGCGTCGCTCCTATTTCAGATAGCGTATTGGGCTAAGCGGCATCTCAAAGCGCATGAAATGACGAATAAAATGCACTATTAAGCTTCTACGCTAGGGCGAACAGAGACCCGATTAGATCATTTAACGTTATGGTAAATAAAAGAATTCAGCGAAATTCTATCACATTTGTTCAATTTACGTCGCTCCTATTTCAGATAGCGTACTGGGCTAGGCGGCATCTCAAAGCGCATGAAATGACGAGTAAAATGCTCTATTAAACTTCTAGGGTAGGGCAAACAGAGCCCCGATTAGGTCATTTCATATTATGGTTAATTTAAGAATTCAGCGAAATTCTATCACATTTGTTCAAGTTCCATCGCTCCTATTTCAGATAGCTTATTGTGCTAAGCGGCATCTCAAAGCGCATGAAATGACGAGAGAAATGCACTATTAAACTTCTTGGGTAGGGCGAACAGAGACCCGATTACATCATTTTATATTATGGTTAATATAAGAATTCAGCGAAATTCTATCACATTTGTTCAATTTGCGTCGCTCCTATTTCAGATAGCGTATTGGGCTAAGCGGCATCTCAAAGCGCATGAAATGGCGAGTAAAATGCACTATTAAACTTCTAGGGTAGGGCAATCAGAGAACCGATTAGATCATTTTATATTTTGGTTAATATAAGAATCCAGCGAAATTCTATCACATTTGTTCAATTTACGTCGCTCCTATTTCAGATAGCGTATTTGGCTAAGCGGCATCTCAAAGCGCATGGAATGGCGAGTGAAATGCACTATTAAACTTCTAGGGTAGGGCGAACAGAGACCCGAATAGATCATTTTATATTACGGTTAATATAAGAATTCAGCGTAATTCTATCACGTTTGTTCAACTAACGTCGCTCCTATTTCAGATAGCGTACTGCGCTAGGCGGCATCTTAAAGCGCGTGGAACGGCGAGTAAAATGCACTACTAAACTTCTATGATAGGGCAATCAGAGTTCCGAATAGATCATTTTATATTTTGTTTACTATAACATTTCAGGGAAATTCTATCACATTTGTTCAATTTACGTCGCCCCTATTTCAGATAGCGTATTGGGCTAAGCGGCATCTCAAAGCGCAAGAAATGGCGAGTAAAATGCACTATTAAGCTTCTAGGGTTGGGCACACAGAGACCCGATTAGATCATTGTATATTATGGTTAATTTAAGAATTCAGCGAAATCCTATCACATTTGTTCATTTTACGTTGCTCCTATTTCAGATAGCGTTTTGGGCTAAGCGGCATCTCAAAGCGCATGAAATGGCGAGTAAAATGCACTATTAAACTTCTAGGGCATGGCGAACAGAGACCCGATTAGATCATTTTACATTAAGGTTAATATAAGTATTCAGGGAACTTCTATCACATTTGTTCAATTTACGTCGCTCCTATTTCAGACAGCGTATTGGGCTAAGCGGCATCTCAAAGCGCAAGAAATGGCGAGTAAAATGCACTATTAAACTTCTAGGGTAGGGCAAACAGAGACCCGATTAGGTCATTTCATATTATGGTTAATTTAAGAATTCAGAAAAATTCTATCACATTTGTTCAATTTACGTCGTTCCTATTTCAGATAGCATACTGGGCTAGGCGGCAACTTAAAGCGCGCGGAATGGCGAGTAAAATGCACTATTAAACTTCTATGATAGGGCAATCAGAGACCCGATTAGACCATTTTATATTATGGTTAATTTAAGAATTCAGCGAAATTCTATCACATTTGTTCAATTTACGGTGCTCCTATTTCAGATAGCGTATTGGGCTAAGCGGCATCTCAAAGCGCAAGAAATGGCAAGTAAAATTCACTTTTAAACTTCTAGGGTGGGGCAAACAGAGACCAGTTTAGATCACTTTATATTATGGTTAATTTAAGAATTCATCGAAATTCTATCTCATTTGTACAATTTACGTCGATCCTATTGCAGATAGCGTATTGGGCTAAGCGGCATCTCAAAGCGCATGAAATGGCGAGTAAAATGCACTATTAAACTTCTATGGTAATGCAAACAGAGACCCGATTAGATCATTTTATATTACGGTTAATATAAGAATTGAGCGTAATTCTATCACATTTGTTCAACATACGTCGCTCCTATTTCAGATAGTGTACTGGGCTAGGCGGCATCTTAAAGCGCGTGGAAGGGCGAGTAAAATGCACTACTAAACTTCTATGATAGGGCAATCAGAGTCCCGTTTAGATCATTTTATATTTTGTTTAATATAAGATTTCAGGGAAATTCTATCACATTTGTTCAATTTACGTCGCTCCTATTTCAGATAGCTATTGGGCTAAGCGGCATCTCAAAGCGCATGAAATGACGAGAGAAATGCACTATTAAACTTCTTGGGTAGGGCGAACAGAGACCCGATTACATCATTTTATATCATGGTTAATTTAAGAATTCAGCAAAATTCTATCACATTTGTTCAATTTACGTCGCTCCTATTTCAGATAGCGTACTGGGCTACGCGGTATCTTAAAGCGCGTGGAATGTCGAGTAAAATGCACTATTAAACTTCTAGGATAAGGCAAACGGAGACCCGATTAGACCATTTTATATTACGGTTAATATAAGAATTCAGCGTTATTCTATCACATTTGTTCAACTTACGTCGCTCCAATTTCAGAAAGCGTACTCGGATAGGCGGCATCTTAAAGCGCGTGGAATGGCGAGTAAAATGCACTATTAAACTTCTCGGGTAATGCAAACAGAGACCCGATTAGATCATTTTATATTACGGTTAATATAAGATTTCAGGGACCTTCTATCACATTTGTTCAATTTACGTCGCTCCTATTTCAGACAGCTTATTGGGCTAAGCGGCATCTCAAAGCGCATGGAATGGCGAGTGAAATGCACTATTAAACTTCTAGGGTAGGGCGAACAGACACCCGAATAGATCATTTTATATTACGGTTAATATAAGAATTCAGCGTAATTCTATCACATTTGTTCAACTAACGTCGCTCCTATTTCAGATAGCGTACTGGGCTAGGCGGTATCTTAAAGCGCGTGGAATGGCGAGTAAAATGCACTATTAAACTTCTAGGATAAGGCAAACGGAGACCCGATTAGACCATTTTATATTACGGTTAATATAAGAATTCAGCGTTATTCTATCACATTTGTTCAACTTACGTCGCTCCTATTTCAGAAAGCGTACTCGGATAGGCGGCATCTTAAAGCGCGTGGAATGGCGAGTAAAATGCACTATTAAACTTCTCGGGTAATGCAAACAGAGACCCGATTAGATCATTTTATATTACGGTTAATATAAGATTTCAGGGAAATTCTATCACATTTGTTCAATTTACGTCGCTCCTATTTCAGACAGCTTATTGGGCTAAGCGGCATGTCAAAGCGCATGGAATGGCGAGTGAAATGCACTATTAAACTTCTAGGGTAGGGCGAACAGACACCCGAATAGATCATTTTATATTACGGTTAATATAAGAATTCAGCGTAATTCTATCACATTTGTTCAACTAACGTCGCTCCTATTTCAGATAGCGTACTGGGCTAGGCGGTATCTTAAAGCGCGTGGAATGGCGAGTAAAATGCACTATTAAACTTCTAGGATAAGGCAAACGGGGACCCGATTAGACCATTTTATATTACGGTTAATATAAGAATTCAGCGTTATTCTATCACATTTGTTCAACTTACGTCGCTCCTATTTCAGAAAGCGTACTCGGATAGGCGGCATCTTAAAGCGCGTGGAATGGCGAGTAAAATGCACTATTAAACTTCTCGGGTAATGCAAACAGAGACCCGATTAGATCATTTTATATTACGGTTAATATAAGATTTCAGGGAAATTCTATCACATTTGTTCAATTTACGTCGCTCCTATTTCAGATAGCTATTGGGCTAAGCGGCATCTCAAAGCGCATGAAATGACGAGAGAAATGCACTATTAAACTTCTTGGGTAGGGCGAACAGAGACCCGATTACATCATTTTATATTATGGTTAATATAAGAATTCAGCGAAAATCTATCACATTTGTTCAATTTGCGTCGCTCCTATTTCAGATAGCGTATTGGGCTAAGCGGCATCTCAAAGCGCATGAAATGACGAGAGAAATGCACTATTAAACTTCTTCGGTAGGGCGAACAGAGACCCGATTACATCATTTTATATCATGGTTAATTTAAGAATTCAGCAAAATTCTATCACATTTGTTCAATTTACGTCGCTCCTATTTCAGATAGCGTACTGGGCTACGCGGTATCTTAAAGCGCGTGGAATGTCGAGTAAAATGCACTATTAAACTTCTAGGATAAGGCAAACGGAGACCCGATTAGACCATTTTATATTACGGTTAATATAAGAATTCAGCGTTATTCTATCACATTTGTTCAACTTACGTCGCTCCAATTTCAGAAAGCGTACTCGGATAGGCGGCATCTTAAAGCGCGTGGAATGGCGAGTAAAATGCACTATTAAACTTCTCGGGTAATGCAAACAGAGACCCGATTAGATCATTTTATATTACGGTTAATATAAGATTTCAGGGACCTTCTATCACATTTGTTCAATTTACGTCGCTCCTATTTCAGACAGCTTATTGGGCTAAGCGGCATCTCAAAGCGCATGGAATGGCGAGTGAAATGCACTATTAAACTTCTAGGGTAGGGCGAACAGACACCCGAATAGATCATTTTATATTACGGTTAATATAAGAATTCAGCGTAATTCTATCACATTTGTTCAACTAACGTCGCTCCTATTTCAGATAGCGTACTGGGCTAGGCGGTATCTTAAAGCGCGTGGAATGGCGAGTAAAATGCACTATTAAACTTCTAGGATAAGGCAAACGGGGACCCGATTAGACCATTTTATATTACGGTTAATATAAGAATTCAGCGTTATTCTATCACATTTGTTCAACTTACGTCGCTCCTATTTCAGAAAGCGTACTCGGATAGGCGGCATCTTAAAGCGCGTGGAATGGCGAGTAAAATGCACTATTAAACTTCTCGGGTAATGCAAACAGAGACCCGATTAGATCATTTTATATTACGGTTAATATAAGATTTCAGGGAAATTCTATCACATTTGTTCAATTTACGTCGCTCCTATTTCAGATAGCTATTGGGCTAAGCGGCATCTCAAAGCGCATGAAATGACGAGAGAAATGCACTATTAAACTTCTTGGGTAGGGCGAACAGAGACCCGATTACATCATTTTATATTATGGTTAATATAAGAATTCAGCGAAATTCTATCACATTTGTTCAATTTGCGTCGCTCCTATTTCAGATAGCGTATTGGGCTAAGCGGCATCTCAAAGCGCATGAAATGACGAATAAAATGCACTATTAAGCTTGTACGCTAGGGCGTACAGAGACCCGATTAGATCATTTAACATTATGGTAAATATAAGAATTCAGCGTAATTCTGTCACATTTGTTCAAGTTACGTAGCTCCTATTTCAGATAGCGTACTGGGCTAGGCGGCAACTTAAACCGCGTGGAATGGCGAGTAAAATGCACTATTAAACTTCTATGATAGGGCAATCAGAGACCCGATTAGTTCATTTTATATTTTGGTTAATATAAGAATCCAGCGAAATTCTGTCACATTTGTTCAATTTACGTCGCTCTTATTTCAGATAGCGTATTGGGCTAAGCGGCATCTCAAAGCGCACGAAAGGGCGAGTAAAATGCACTATTAAACTTCTAGGGTGGGGCAAGCAGAGACCCGATCAGATCATTTTATATTACGGTTAATATATGAATTCAGCGAAGTTCTATCACATTTGTTCAATTTACGTCGCTCCTATTTCAGATAGCCTATTGGGTTAAGCGGCAACTCAGAGCGCATGAAATGACGAGTAAAATGCACTGTTAAACTTCTAGGGTAGGGCGAACAAAGACCCGATTAGATCATTTTACATTAAGGTTAAAATAAGAATTCAGCGAAATTCTATCACTTTTGTTCAATTTACGTCGCTCCTATTTCAGATAGCGTATTGGGCTAAGCGGCATCTCAAAGCGCAAGAAATGGCGAGTAAAATGCACTATTAAACTTCTAGGGTAGGGCAAACAGAGACCCCATTAGATCATTTTATATTTTGGTTAATATAAGAATTCAGCGAAATTCTATCACATTTTTTCAATTTACGTCGCTCCTATTTCAGATAGTGTACTGGGCTAGGCGGCATCTTAAAGCGCGTGGAAGGGCGAGTAAAATGCACTACTAAACGTCTATGATAGGGCAATCAGAGTCCCGTTTAGATCATTTTATATTTTCTTTAATATAAGATTTCAGGGAAATTCTATCACATTTGTTCAATTTACGTCGCTCCTATTTCAGACAGCTATTGGGCTAAGCGGCATCTCAAAGCGCATGAAATGACGAGAGAAATGCACTATTAAACTTCTTGGATAGGGCGAACAGAGACCCGATTACATCATTTTATATTATGGTCAATTTAAGAATTCAGCAAAATTCTATCACATTTGTTCAACTTACATCGCTCCTATTTCAGATAGCGTATTGGGCTAAGCGGAATCTCAAAGCGCATGGAATGACGAGTAAAATGCACTAATAAACTTCTAGGATAAGGCAAACGGAGACCCGATTAGACCATTTTATATTACGGTTAATATAAGAATTCAGCGTTATTCTATCACATTTGTTCAACTTACGTCGCTCCTATTTCAGATAGCGTACTCGGATAGGCGGCATCTTAAAGCGCGTGGAAAGGCGAGTAAAATGCACTATTATACTTCGAGGGTAATGCAAACAGAGACCCGATTAGATCATTTTATATTACTGTTAATATAAGATTTCAGGGAAATTCTATCACATTTGTTCAATTTACGTCGCTCCTATTTCAGACAGCTATTGGGCTAAGCGGCATCTCAAAGCGCATGAAATGACGAGAGAAATGCACTATTAAACTTCTTGGATAGGGCGAACAGAGACCCGATTACATCATTTTATATTATGGTCAATTTAAGAATTCAGCAAAATTCTATCACATTTGTTCAACTTACATCGCTCCTATTTCAGATAGCGTATTGGGCTAAGCGGCATCTCAAAGCGCATGGAATGACGAGTAAAATGCACTAATAAACTTCTAGGATAAGGCAAACGGAGACCCGATTAGACCATTTTATATTACGGTTAATATAAGAATTCAGCGTTATTCTATCACATTTGTTCAACTTACGTCGCTCCTATTTCAGATAGCGTACTCGGATAGGCGGCATCTTAAAGCGCGTGGAAAGGCGAGTAAAATGCACTATTATACTTCGAGGGTAATGCAAACAGAGACCCGATTAGATCATTTTATATTACTGTTAATATAAGATTTCAGGGAAATTCTATCACATTTGTTCAATTTACGTCGCTCCTATTTCAGACAGCTATTGGGCTAAGCGGCATCTCAAAGCGCATGAAATGACGAGAGAAATGCACTATTAAACTTCTTGGGTAGGGCGAACAGAGACCCGATTACATCATTTTATATTATGGTTAATTTAAGAATTCAGCAAAATTCTATCACATTTGTTCAATTTACGTCGCTCCTATTTCAGATAGCGTACTGGGCTTGGCGGCATCTTAAAGCGCATGGAATGACGAGTAAAATGCACTATTAAACTTCTATGATAGGGCAATCAGAGACCCGATTAGATCATTTTATATTTTGGTTAATATAAGAATTCAGCGAAATTCTATCACATTTGTTCAATTTACGTCGATCCTATTTCAGATAGCTTATTGGGCTAAGCGGAATCTCAAAGCGCATGAAGTGGCGAGTAAAATGCACTATTAAACTTCTAGGGTAGGGCGAACAAAGACCCGATTAGATCATTTTACATTAAGGTTAATATAAGAATTCAGCGAAATTCTATCACATTTGTTCAATTTACATCGCTCCTATTTCAGATAGCGACTTGTGCTAAGCGGCATCTCAAAGCGCAAGAAATGGCGAGTAAAATGCACTATTAAACTTCTAGGGTAGGGCAAACAGAGACCCGATTAGATCATTTTATATTACGGTTAATATAAGAATTCAGCGTAATTCTGTGACATTTGTTCAACTTACGTAGCTCCTATTTCAGATAGCGTACTGAGCTAGGCGGCAACTTAAAGCGCGTGGAATGGTGAGTAAAATGCACTATTAAACTTCTAGGGTAGGGCAATCAGAGACCCGATTAGATCATTTTATATTACGGTTAACATAAGAATTCAGCGAAATTCTATCACATTTGTTCAATTTACGTCGCTCCTATTTCAGATAGCGTATTGGGCTAAGCGGCATCTCAAAGCGCATGGAAGGGCGAGTGAAATACACTATTAAACTTCTATGATAGGGCAAACAGAGAGCAGATTAGATCATTTTATATTTTGGTTAATATAAGAATTCAGCGAAATTCTATCACATTTGTTCAATTTACGTCGCTCCTATTTCAGATAGCGACTTGTGCTAAGCGGCATCTCAAAGCGCAAGAAATGGCGAGTAAAATGCACTATTAAACTTCTAGGGTAGGGCAAACAGAGACCCGATTAGATCATTTTATATTACGGTTAATATAAGAATTCAGCGTAATTCTGTGACATTTGTTCAACTTACGTAGCTCCTATTTCAGATAGCGTACTGAGCTAGGCGGCAACTTAAAGCGCGTGGAATGGTGAGTAAAATGCACTATTAAACTTCTAGGGTAGGGCAATCAGAGACCCGATTAGATCATTTTATATTACGGTTAACATAAGAATTCAGCGAAATTCTATCACATTTGTTCAATTTACGTCGCTCCTATTTCAGATAGCGTATTGGGCTAAGCGGCATCTCAAAGCGCATGGAAGGGCGAGTGAAATACACTATTAAACTTCTATGATAGGGCAAACAGAGAGCAGATTAGATCATTTTATATTTTGGTTAATATAAGAATTCAGCGAAATTCTATCACATTTGTTCAATTTACGTCGCTCCTATTTCAGATAGCGTATTGGGCTAAGCGGCATCTCAAAGCGCAAGATATGGCGAGTAAAATGCACTATTAAACTTCTAGGGTAGGGCAAACAGAGACCCCATTAGATCATTTTATATTATGGTTAATTTAAGAATTCAGCGAAATTCTATCACGTTTGTTCAATTTACGTTTCTCCTATTTCAGATAGCGTATTGGGCTAAGCGGCATCTCAAAGCGCAAGAAATGGCGAGTAAAATTCACCATTAAACTTCTATGGTAATGCAAACAGAGACCCGATTAGATCATTTTATATTACGGTTAATATAAGAAATCAGCGTAATTCTATCACATTTGTTCAACATACGTCGCTCCTATTTCAGATAGTGTACTGGGCTAGGCGGCATCTTAAAGCGCGTGGAAGGGCGAGCAAAATGCACTACTAAACTTATATGATAGGGCAATCAGAGTCCCGTTTAGATCATTTTATATTTTGTTTAATATAAGATTTCAGGGAAATTCTATTACATTTGTTCAATTTACGTCGCTCCTATTTCAGATAGCTATTGGGCTAAGCGGCATCTCAAAGCGCATGAAATGACGAGAGAAATGCACTATTAAACTTCTTGGGTAGGCCGAACAGAGACCCGATTACATCATTTTATATTATGGTTAATTTAAGAATTCAGCAAAATTCTATCACATTTGTTCAATTTACGTCGCTCCTATTTCAGATAGCGTACTGGGCTAGGCGGCATCTTAAAGCGCATGGAATGACGAGTAAAATGCACTATTAAACTTCTATGATGGGGCAATCAGAGACCCGATTAGATCATTTTATATTTTGGTTAATATAAGAATTCAGCGAAATTCTATCACATTTGTTCAATTTACGTCGATCCTATTTCAGATAGCTTATTGGGCTAAGCGGAATCTCAAAGCGCATGAAGTGGCGAGTAAAATGCACTATTAAACTTCTAGGGTAGGGCGAACAAAGACCCGATTAGATCATTTTACATTAAGGTTAATATAAGAATTCAGCGAAATTCTATCACATTTGTTCAATTTACGTCGCTCCTATTTCAGATAGCTATTGGGCTAAGCGGCATCTCAAAGCGCATGAAATGACGAGAGAAATGCACTATTAAACTTCTTGGGTAGGGCGAACAGAGACCCGATTACATCATTTTATATTATGGTTAATATAAGAATTCAGCGATATTCTATCGCATTTGTTCAATTTGCGTCGCTCCTATTTCAGATAGCGTATTGGGCTAAGCGGCATCTCAAAGCACATGAAATGACGAATAAAATGCACTATTAAGCTTCTACGCTAGGGCGAACAGAGACCCGATTAGATCATTTAACATTATGGTAAATAAAAGAATGCAGCGAAATTCTATCACATTTGTTCAATTTACGTCGCTCCTATTTCAGATAGCGTACTGGGCAAGGCGGCATCTCAAAGCGCATGGAATGACGAGTAAAATGCTCTATTAAACTTCTAGGATAAGGCAAACAGAGACCTGATTATATCATTTTATATTACGGTTAATATAAGAATTCAGCGTAATTCTGTCACATTTGTTCAAGTTACGTAGCTCCTATTTCAGATAGCGTACTGGGCTAGGCGGCAACTTAAACCGCGTGGAATGACGAGTAAAATGCACTATTAAACTTCTATGATAGGGCAAACAGAGAGCAGATTAGATCATTTTATATTTTGGTTAATATAAGAATTCAGCGAAATTCTATCACATTTGTTCAATTTACGTCGCTCCTATTTCAGATAGCGTATTGGGCTAAGCGGCGTCTCAAAGCGCAAGATATGGCGAGTAAAATGCACTATTAAACTTCTAGGGTAGGGCAAACAGAGACCCCATTAGATCATTTTATATTATGGTTAATTTAAGAATTCAGCGAAATTCTATCACGTTTGTTCAATTTACGTTTCTCCTATTTCAGATAGCGTATTGGGCTAAGCGGCATCTCAAAGCGCAAGAAATGGCGAGTAAAATTCACCATTAAACTTCTATGGTAATGCAAACAGAGACCCGATTAGATCATTTTATATTACGGTTAATATAAGAAATCAGCGTAATTCTATCACATTTGTTCAACATACGTCGCTCCTATTTCAGATAGTGTACTGGGCTAGGCGGCATCTTAAAGCGCGTGGAAGGGCGAGCAAAATGCACTACTAAACTTATATGATAGGGCAATCAGAGTCCCGTTTAGATCATTTTATATTTTGTTTAATATAAGATTTCAGGGAAATTCTATTAGATTTGTTCAATTTACGTCGCTCCTATTTCAGATAGCTATTGGGCTAAGCGGCATCTGAAAGCGCATGAAATGACGAGAGAAATGCACTATTAAACTTCTTGGGTAGGCCGAACAGAGACCCGATTACATCATTTTATATTATGGTTAATTTAAGAATTCAGCAAAATTCTATCACATTTGTTCAATTTACGTCGCTCCTATTTCAGATAGCGTACTGGGCTAGGCGGCATCTTAAAGCGCATGGAATGACGAGTAAAATGCACTATTAAACTTCTATGATGGGGCAATCAGAGACCCGATTAGATCATTTTATATTTTGGTTAATATAAGAATTCAGCGAAATTCTATCACATTTGTTCAATTTACGTCGATCCTATTTCAGATAGCTTATTGGGCTAAGCGGAATCTCAAAGCGCATGAAGTGGCGAGTAAAATGCACTATTAAACTTCTAGGGTAGGGCGAACAAAGACCCGATTAGATCATTTTACATTAAGGTTAATATAAGAATTCAGCGAAATTCTATCACATTTGTTCAATTTACGTCGCTCCTATTTCAGATAGCTATTGGGCTAAGCGGCATCTCAAAGCGCATGAAATGACGAGAGAAATGCACTATTAAACTTCTTGGGTAGGGCGAACAGAGACCCGATTACATCATTTTATATTATGGTTAATATAAGAATTCAGCGATATTCTATCGCATTTGTTCAATTTGCGTCGCTCCTATTTCAGATAGCGTATTGGGCTAAGCGGCATCTCAAAGCACATGAAATGACGAATAAAATGCACTATTAAGCTTCTACGCTAGGGCGAACAGAGATCCGATTAGATCATTTAACATTATGGTAAATAAAAGAATGCAGCGAAATTCTATCACATTTGTTCAATTTACGTCGCTCCTATTTCAGATAGCGTACTGGGCTAGGCGGCATCTCAAAGCGCATGGAATGACGAGTAAAATGCTCTATTAAACTTCTAGGATAAGGCAAACAGAGACCTGATTATATCATTTTATATTACGGTTAATATAAGAATTCAGCGTAATTCTGTCACATTTGTTCAAGTTACGTAGCTCCTATTTCAGATAGCGTACTGGGCTAGGCGGCAACTTAAACCGCGTGGAATGACGAGTAAAATGCACTATTAAACTTCTATGATAGGGCAAACAGAGAGCAGATTAGATCATTTTATATTTTGGTTAATATAAGAATTCAGCGAAATTCTATCACATTTGTTCAATTTACGTCGCTCCTATTTCAGATAGCGTATTGGGCTAAGCGGTGTCTCAAAGCGCAAGATATGGCGAGTAAAATGCACTATTAAACTTCTAGGGTAGGGCAAACAGAGACCCCATTAGATCATTTTATATTATGGTTAATTTAAGAATTCAGCGAAATTCTATCACGTTTGTTCAATTTACGTTTCTCCTATTTCAGATAGCGTATTGGGCTAAGCGGCATCTCAAAGCGCAAGAAATGGCGAGTAAAATTCACCATTAAACTTCTATGGTAATGCAAACAGAGACCCGATTAGATCATTTTATATTACGGTTAATATAAGAATTCAGCGTAATTCTATCACATTTGTTCAACATACGTCGCTCCTATTTCAGATAGTGTACTGGGCTAGGCGGCATCTTAAAGCGCGTGGAAGGGCGAGCAAAATGCACTACTAAACTTATATGATAGGGCAATCAGAGTCCCGTTTAGATCATTTTATATTACGGTTAACATAAGAATTCAGCGAAATTCTATCACATTTGTTCAATTTACGTCGCTCCTATTTCAGATAGCGTATTGGGCTAAGCGGCATCTCAAAGCGCATGGAAGGGCGAGTGAAATGCACTATTAAACTTCTATGATCGGGCAAACAGAGAGCAGATTATATCATTTTATATTTTGGTTAATATAAGAATTCAGCGAAATTCTATCACATTTGTTCAATTTACGTCGCTCCTATTTCAGATAGCGTATTGGGCTAAGCGGCATCTCAAAGCGCAAGATATGGCGAGTAAAATGCACTATTAAACTTCTAGGGTAGGGCAAACAGAGACCCCATTAGATCATTTTATATTATGGTTAATTTAAGAATTCAGCGAAATTCTATCACGTTTGTTCAATTTACGTTTCTCCTATTTCAGATAGCGTATTGGGCTAAGCGGCATCTCAAAGCGCAAGAAATGGCGAGTAAAATTCACCATTAAACTTCTATGGTAATGCAAACAGAGACCCGATTAGATCATTTTATATTACGGTTAATATAAGAAATCAGCGTAATTCTATCACATTTGTTCAACATACGTCGCTCCTATTTCAGATAGTGTACTGGGCTAGGCGGCATCTTAAAGCGCGTGGAAGGGCGAGCAAAATGCACTACTAAACTTATATGATAGGGCAATCAGAGTCCCGTTTAGATCATTTTATATTTTGTTTAATATAAGATTTCAGGGAAATTCTATTACATTTGTTCAATTTACGTCGCTCCTATTTCAGATAGCTATTGGGCTAAGCGGCATCTCAAAGCGCATGAAATGACGAGAGAAATGCACTATTAAACTTCTTGGGTAGGCCGAACAGAGACCCGATTACATCATTTTATATTATGGTTAATTTAAGAATTCAGCAAAATTCTATCACATTTGTTCAATTTACGTCGCTCCTATTTCAGATAGCGTACTGGGCTAGGCGGCATCTTAAAGCGCATGGAATGACGAGTAAAATGCACTATTAAACTTCTATGATGGGGCAATCAGAGACCCGATTAGATCATTTTATATTTTGGTTAATATAAGAATTCAGCGAAATTCTATCACATTTGTTCAATTTACGTCGATCCTATTTCAGATAGCTTATTGGGCTAAGCGGAATCTCAAAGCGCATGAAGTGGCGAGTAAAATGCACTATTAAACTTCTAGGGTAGGGCGAACAAAGACCCGATTAGATCATTTTACATTAAGGTTAATATAAGAATTCAGCGAAATTCTATCACATTTGTTCAATTTACGTCGCTCCTATTTCAGATAGCTATTGGGCTAAGCGGCATCTCAAAGCGCATGAAATGACGAGAGAAATGCACTATTAAACTTCTTGGGTAGGGCGAACAGAGACCCGATTACATCATTTTATATTATGGTTAATATAAGAATTCAGCGATATTCTATCGCATTTGTTCAATTTGCGTCGCTCCTATTTCAGATAGCGTATTGGGCTAAGCGGCATCTCAAAGCACATGAAATGACGAATAAAATGCACTATTAAGCTTCTACGCTAGGGCGAACAGAGATCCGATTAGATCATTTAACATTATGGTAAATAAAAGAATGCAGCGAAATTCTATCACATTTGTTCAATTTACGTCGCTCCTATTTCAGATAGCGTACTGGGCTAGGCGGCATCTCAAAGCGCATGGAATGACGAGTAAAATGCTCTATTAAACTTCTAGGATAAGGCAAACAGAGACCTGATTATATCATTTTATATTACGGTTAATATAAGAATTCAGCGTAATTCTGTCACATTTGTTCAAGTTACGTAGCTCCTATTTCAGATAGCGTACTGGGCTAGGCGGCAACTTAAACCGCGTGGAATGACGAGTAAAATGCACTATTAAACTTCTATGATAGGGCAAACAGAGAGCAGATTAGATCATTTTATATTTTGGTTAATATAAGAATTCAGCGAAATTCTATCACATTTGTTCAATTTACGTCGCTCCTATTTCAGATAGCGTATTGGGCTAAGCGGTGTCTCAAAGCGCAAGATATGGCGAGTAAAATGCACTATTAAACTTCTAGGGTAGGGCAAACAGAGACCCCATTAGATCATTTTATATTATGGTTAATTTAAGAATTCAGCGAAATTCTATCACGTTTGTTCAATTTACGTTTCTCCTATTTCAGATAGCGTATTGGGCTAAGCGGCATCTCAAAGCGCAAGAAATGGCGAGTAAAATTCACCATTAAACTTCTATGGTAATGCAAACAGAGACCCGATTAGATCATTTTATATTACGGTTAATATAAGAATTCAGCGTAATTCTATCACATTTGTTCAACATACGTCGCTCCTATTTCAGATAGTGTACTGGGCTAGGCGGCATCTTAAAGCGCGTGGAAGGGCGAGCAAAATGCACTACTAAACTTATATGATAGGGCAATCAGAGTCCCGTTTAGATCATTTTATATTACGGTTAATATAAGAATTCAGCGAAATTCTATCACATTTGTTCAATTTACGTCGCTCCTATTTCAGATAGCGTATTGGGCTAAGCGGCATCTCAAAGCGCATGGAAGGGCGAGTGAAATGCACTATTAAACTTCTATGATCGGGCAAACAGAGAGCAGATTATATCATTTTATATTTTGGTTAATATAAGAATTCAGCGAAATTCTATCACATTTGTTCAATTTACGTCGCTCCTATTTCAGATAGCGTATTGGGCTAAGCGGCATCTCAAAGCGCAAGATATGGCGAGTAAAATGCACTATTAAACTTCTAGGGTAGGGCAAACAGAGACCCCCATTAGATCATTTTATATTATGGTTAATTTAGAATTCAGCGAAATTCTATCACGTTTGTTCAATTACGTTTCTCCTATTTCAGATAGCGTATTGGGCTAAGCGGCATCTCAAAGCGCAAGAAATGGCGAGTAAAATTCACCATTAAACTTCTATGGTAATGCAAACAGAGACCCGATTAGATCATTTTATATTACGGTTAATATAAGAAATCAGCGTAATTCTATCACATTTGTTCAACATACGTCGCTCCTATTTCAGATAGTGTACTGGGCTAGGCGGCATCTTAAAGCGCGTGGAAGGGCGAGCAAAATGCACTACTAAACTTATATGATAGGGCAATCAGAGTCCCGTTTAGATCATTTTATATTTTGTTTAATATAAGATTTCAGGGAAATTCTATTACATTTGTTCAATTTACGTCGCTCCTATTTCAGATAGCTATTGGGCTAAGCGGCATCTGAAAGCGCATGAAATGACGAGAGAAATGCACTATTAAACTTCTTGGGTAGGCCGAACAGAGACCCGATTACATCATTTTATATTATGGTTAATTTAAGAATTCAGCAAAATTCTATCACATTTGTTCAATTTACGTCGCTCCTATTTCAGATAGCGTACTGGGCAAGGCGGCATCTTAAAGCGCATGGAATGACGAGTAAAATGCACTATTAAACTTCTATGATGGGGCAATCAGAGACCCGATTAGATCATTTTATATTTTGGTTAATATAAGAATTCAGCGAAATTCTATCACATTGTTCAATTTACGTCGATCCTATTTCAGATAGCTTATTGGGCTAAGCGGAATCTCAAAGCGCATGAAGTGGCGAGTAAAATGCACTATTAAACTTCTAGGGTAGGGCGAACAAAGACCCGATTAGATCATTTTACATTAAGGTTAATATAAGAATTCAGCGAAATTCTATCACATTTGTTCAATTTACGTCGCTCCTATTTCAGATAGCTATTGGGCTAAGCGGCATCTCAAAGCGCATGAAATGACGAGAGAAATGCACTATTAAACTTCTTGGGTAGGGCGAACAGAGACCCGATTACATCATTTTATATTATGGTTAATATAAGGAATTCAGCGATATTCTATCGCATTTGTTCAATTTGCGTCGCTCCTATTTCAGATAGCGTATTGGGCTAAGCGGCATCTCAAAGCACATGAAATGACGAATAAAATGCACTATTAAGCTTCTACGCTAGGGCGAACAGAGACCCGATTAGATCATTTAACATTATGGTAAATAAAAGAATGCAGCGAAATTCTATCACATTTGTTCAATTTACGTCGCTCCTATTTCAGATAGCGTACTGGGCTAGGCGGCATCTCAAAGCGCATGGAATGACGAGTAAAATGCTCTATTAAACTTCTAGGATAAGGCAAACAGAGACCTGATTATATCATTTTATATTACGGTTAATATAAGAATTCAGCGTAATTCTGTCACATTTGTTCAAGTTACGTAGCTCCTATTTCAGATAGCGTACTGGGCTAGGCGGCAACTTAAACCGCGTGGAATGACGAGTAAAATGCACTATTAAACTTCTATGATAGGGCAAACAGAGAGCAGATTAGATCATTTTATATTTTGGTTAATATAAGAATTCAGCGAAATTCTATCACATTTGTTCAATTTACGTCGCTCCTATTTCAGATAGCGTATTGGGCTAAGCGGCGTCTCAAAGCGCAAGATATGGCGAGTAAAATGCACTATTAAACTTCTAGGGTAGGGCAAACAGAGACCCCATTAGATCATTTTATATTATGGTTAATTTAAGAATTCAGCGAAATTCTATCACGTTTGTTCAATTTACGTTTCTCCTATTTCAGATAGCGTATTGGGCTAAGCGGCATCTCAAAGCGCAAGAAATGGCGAGTAAAATTCACCATTAAACTTCTATGGTAATGCAAACAGAGACCCGATTAGATCATTTTATATTACGGTTAATATAAGAATTCAGCGTAATTCTATCACATTTGTTCAACATACGTCGCTCCTATTTCAGATAGTGTACTGGGCTAGGCGGCATCTTAAAGCGCGTGGAAGGGCGAGCAAAATGCACTACTAAACTTATATGATAGGGGCAATCAGAGTCCCGTTTAGATCATTTTATATTTTGTTTAATATAAGATTTCAGGGAAATTCTATTACATTTGTTCAATTTACGTCGCTCCTATTTCAGATAGCTATTGGGCTAAGCGGCATCTCAAAGCGCATGAAATGACGAGAGAAATGCACTATTAAACTTCTTGGGTAGGCCGAACAGAGACCCGATTACATCATTTTATATTATGGTTAATTTAAGAATTCAGCAAAATTCTATCACATTTGTTCAATTTACGTCGCTCCTATTTCAGATAGCGTACTGGGCTAGGCGGCATCTTAAAGCGCATGGAATGACGAGTAAAATGCACTATTAAACTTCTATGATAGGGCAATCAGAGACCCGATTAGATCATTTTATATTTTGGTTAATATAAGAATTCAGCGAAATTCTATCACATTTGTTCAATTAACGTCGATCCTATTTCAGATAGCTTATTGGGCTAAGCGGAATCTCAAAGCGCATGAAGTGGCGAGTAAAATGCACTATTAAACTTCTAGGGTAGGGCGAACAAAGACCCGATTAGATCATTTTACATTAAGGTTAATATAAGAATTCAGCGAAATTCTATCACATTTGTTCAATTTACATCGCTCCTATTTCAGATAGCGACTTGTTCTAAGCGGCATCTCAAAGCGCAAGAAATGGCGAGTAAAATGCACTATTAAACTTCTAGGGTAGGGCAAACAGAGACCCGATTAGATCATTTTATATTACGGTTAATATAAGAATTCAGCGTAATTCTGTGACATTTGTTCAACTTACGTAGCTCCTATTTCAGATAGCGTACTGAGCTAGGCGGCAACTTAAAGCGCGTGGAATGGTGAGTAAAATGCACTATTAAACTTCTAGGGTAGGGCAATCAGAGACCCGATTAGATCGTTTTATATTACGGTTAACATAAGAATTCAGCGAAATTCTATCACATTTGTTCAATTTACGTCGCTCCTATTTCAGATAGCGTATTGGGCTAAGCGGCATCTCAATGCGCATGGAAGGGCGAGTGAAATGCACTATTAAACTTCTATGATAGGGCAAACAGAGAGCAGATTAGATCATTTTATATTTTGGTTAATATAAGAATTCAGCGAAATTCTATCACATTTGTTCAATTTACGTCGCTCCTATTTCAGATAGCGTATTGGGCTAAGCGGCATCTCAAAGCGCAAGATATGGCGAGTAAAATGCACTATTAAACTTCTAGGGTAGGGCAAACAGAGACCCCATTAGATCATTTTATATTATGGTTAATTTAAGAATTCAGCGAAATTCTATCACGTTTGTTCAATTTACGTTTCTCCTATTTCAGATAGCGTATTGGGCTTAGCGGCATCTCAAAGCGCAAGAAATGGCGAGTAAAATTCACCATTAAACTTCTATGGTAATGCAAACAGAGACCCGATTAGATCATATTATATTACGGTTAATATAAGAAATCAGCGTAATTCTATCACATTTGTTCAACATACGTCGCTCCTATTTCAGATAGTGTACTGGGCTAGGCGGCATCTTAAAGCGCGTGGAAGGGCGAGCAAAATGCACTACTAAACTTATATGATAGGGCAATCAGAGTCCCGTTTAGATCATTTTATATTTTGTTTAATATAAGATTTCAGGGAAATTCTATTACATTTGTTCAATTACGTCGCTCCTATTTCAGATAGCTATTGGGCTAAGCGGCATCTCAAAGCGCATGAAATGACGAGAGAAATGCACTATTAAACTTCTTGGGTAGGCCGAACAGAGACCCGATTACATCATTTTATATTATGGTTAATTTAAGAATTCAGCAAAATTCTATCACATTTGTTCAATTTACGTCGCTCCTATTTCAGATAGCGTACTGGGCTAGGCGGCATCTTAAAGCGCATGGAATGACGAGTAAAATGCACTATTAAACTTCTATGATAGGGCAATCAGAGACCCGATTAGATCATTTTATATTTTGGTTAGTATAAGAATTCAGCGAAATTCTATCACATTTGTTCAATTTACGTCGATCCTATTTCAGATAGCTTATTGGGCTAAGCGGAATCTCAAAGCGCATGAAGTGGCGAGTAAAATGCACTATTAAACTTCTAGGGTAGGGCGAACAAAGACCCGATTAGATCATTTTACATTAAGGTTAATATAAGAATTCAGCGAAATTCTATCACATTTGTTCAATTTACATCGCTCCTATTTCAGATAGCGACTTGTTCTAAGCGGCATCTCAAAGCGCAAGAAATGGCGAGTAAAATGCACTATTAAACTTCTAGGGTAGGGCAAACAGAGACCCGATTAGATCATTTTATATTACGGTTAATATAAGAATTCAGCGTAATTCTGTGACATTTGTTCAACTTACGTAGCTCCTATTTCAGATAGCGTACTGAGCTAGGCGGCAACTTAAAGCGCGTGGAATGGTGAGTAAAATGCACTATTAAACTTCTAGGGTAGGGCAATCAGAGACCCGATTAGATCATTTTATATTACGGTTAACATAAGAATTCAGCGAAATTCTATCACATTTGTTCAATTTACGTCGCTCCTATTTCAGATAGCCTATTGGGCTAAGCGGCATCTCAAAGCGCATGGAAGGGCGAGTGAAATGCACTATTAAACTTCTAGGGTGGGGCGAACAGACACCCGATTAGAACATTTTACGTTAAGGTTAATATAAGAATTCAGCGTAATTCTATCACATTTGTTCAACTTACGTCGCTCCTATTTCAGATAGCATATTGGGCTAAGCGGCATCGCAAAGCGCATGAAATGACGAGTGAAATGCACTATTAAACTTCTTGGGTAGGGCGAACAGAGAGCCGATTACATCATTTTATATTACGGTTAATATAAGAATTCAGCCTAATTCTATCACATTTGTTCAATTTACGTCGTTCCTATTTCAGATAGCATACTGGGCTAGGCGGCATCTTAAAGAGCGTGGAGTGGCGAGTAAAATGCACTATTAATCTTCTATGATAGGGCAATCAGAGTCCCGATTAGATCATTTTATATTTTGGTTAATATAAGAATTCAGCGAAATTCTATCACATTTGTTCAATTTACGTCGCTCCTATATCAGATAGCATATTGGGCTAAGCGGCATCTCAAAGCGCATGAAATGGCGAGTAAAATGCACTATTAAACTTCTAGGGTAAGGCAAACAGAGACCCGATTAGATCATTTTATATTACTGTTAATATAAGATTTCAGGGAAATTCTATCACATTTGTTCAATTTACGTCGCTCCTATTTCAGATAGCGTATTGGGCTAAGCGGCATCTCAAAGCGCATGAAATGACGAATAAAATGCACTATTAAGCTTGTACGCTAGGGCGAACAGAGACCCGATTAGATCATTTAACATTATGGTAAATAAAAGAATTCAGCGAAATTCTATCACATTTGTTCAAGTTACATCGCTCCTATTTCAGATAGCTTATTGGGCTAAGCGGCATCTCAAAGCGCATGAAATGGCGAGTAAAATGCACTATTAAACTTCTAGGATAAGGCAAACAGAGACCCGATTAGATCATTTTATATTACGGTTAATATAAGAATTCAGCGTAATTCTGTCACATTTGTTCAAGTTACGTAGCTCCTATTTCAGATAGCGTACTGGGCTAGGCGGCAACTTAAGCCGCGCGGAATGGCGAGTAAAATGCACTATTAAACTTCTATGATAGGGCAATCAGACACCCGATTAGTTCATTTTATATTTTGGTTAATATAAGAATCCAGCGAAGTTCTATCACATTTGTTCAATTTACGTCGCTCCTATTTCAGATAGCGTATTGGGCTAAGCGGCATCTCAATGCGCACGAAAGGGCGAGTAAAATGCACTATTAAACTTCTAGGGTGGGGCAAGCAGAGACCCGATCAGATCATTTTATATTACGGTTAATATAAGAATTCAGCGAAGTTCTATCACATTTGTTCAATTTACGTCTCTCCTATTTCAGATAGCTTATTGGGCTAAGCGGCAACTCAGAGCGCATGAAATGACGAGTGAAATGCACTGTTAAACTTCTAGGGTAGGGCGAACAAAGACCCGATTAGATCATTTTACATTAAGGTTAAAATAAGAATTCAGCGAAATTCTATCACTTTTGTTCAATTTACGTCGCTCCTATTTCAGATAGCTTATTGGGCGAAGCGGCATCTCAAAGCGCATGAAGTGGCGAGTAAAATGCACTATTAAACTTCTAGGGTAGGGCGAACAAAGACCCGATTAGATCATTTTACATTAAGGTTAATATAAGAATTCAGCGAAATTCTATCACATTTGTTCAATTTACATCGCTCCTATTTCAGATACCGACTTGTGCTAAGCGGCATCTCAAAGCGCAAGAAATGGCGAGTAAAATGCACTATTAAACTTCTAGGGTAGGGCAAACAGAGACCCGATTAGATCATTTTATATTACGGTTAATATAAGAATTCAGCGTAATTCTGTGACATTTGTTCAACTTACGTAGCTCCTATTTCAGATAGCGTACTGAGCTAGGCGGCAACTTAAAGCGCGTGGAATGGTGAGTAAAATGCACTATTAAACTTCTAGGGTAGGGCAATCAGAGACCCGATCAGATCATTTTATATTACGGTTAACATAAGAATTCAGCGAAATTCTATCACATTTGTTCAATTTACGTCGCTCCTATTTCAGATAGCGTATTGGGCTAAGCGGCATCTCAAAGCGCATGGAATGGCGAGTGAAATGCACTATTAAACTTCTAGGGTAGGGCGAACAGACACCCGAATAGATCATTTTATATTACGGTTAATATAAGAATTCAGCGTAATTCTATCACATTTGTTCAACTAACGTCTCTCCTATTTCAGATAGCGTACTGGGCTAGGCGGCATCTTAAAGCGCGTGGTAGGGCGAGTAAAATGCACTTCTAAACTTCTATGATAGGGCAATGAGAGTTCCGAATAGATCTTTTTATATTTTGTTTACTATAACATTTCAGGGAAATTCTATCACATTTGTTCAATTTACGTCGCTCCTATTTCAGATAGCGTATTGGGCTAAGCGGCATCTCAAAGCGCAAGAAATGGCGAGTAAAATGCACTATTAAGCTTCTAGGGTTGGGCACATAGAGACCCGATTAGATCATTTTATATTATGGTTAATTTAAGAATTCAGCGAAATCCTATCACATTTGTTCATTTTACGTCGCTCCTATTTCAGATAGCGTATTGGGCTAAGCGGCATCTCAAAGCGCAAGAAATGGCGAGTAAAATGCACTATTAAACTTCTAGGGTAGGGCAAACAGAGACCCCATTAGATCATTTTATATTTTGGTTAATATAAGAATTCAGCGAAATTCTATCACATTTTTTCAATTTACGTCGCTCCTATTTCAGATAGTGTACTGGGCTAGGCGGCATCTTAAAGCGCGTGGAAGGGCGAGTAAAATGCACTACTAAACGTCTATGATAGGGCAATCAGTGTCCCGTTTAGATCATTTTATATTTTCTTTAATATAAGATTTCAGGGAAATTCTATCACATTTGTTCAATTTACGTCGCTCCTATTTCAGATAGCTATTGGGCTAAGCGGCATCTCAAAGCGCCTGAAATGACGAGAGAAATGCACTATTAAGCTTCTTGGGTAGGGCGAACAGAGACCCGATTACATCATTTTATATTATGGTCAATTTAAGAATTCAGCAAAATTCTATCACATTTGTTCAACTTACATCGCTCCTATTTCAGATAGCGTATTGGGCTAAGCGGCATCTCAAAGCGCATGGAATGACGAGTAAAATGCACTAATAAACTTCTAGGATAAGGCAAACGGAGACCCGATTAGACCATTTTATATTACGGTTAATATAAGAATTCAGCGTTATTCTATCACATTTGTTCAACTTACGTCGCTCCTATTTCAGATAGCGTACTCGGATAGGCGGCATCTTAAAGCGCGTGGAAAGGCGAGTAAAATGCACTATTATACTTCGAAGGTAATGCAAACAGAGACCCGATTAGATCATTTTATATTACGGTTAATATAAGATTTCAGGGAAATTCTATCACATTTGTTCAATTTACGTCGCTCCTATTTCAGATAGCTATTGGGCTAAGCGGCATCTCAAAGCGCATGAAATGACGAGAGAAATGCACTATTAAACTTCTTGGGTAGGGCGAACAGAGACCCGATTACATCATTTTATATTATGGTTAATATAAGAATTCAGCGATATTCTATCGCATTTGTTCAATTTGCGTCGCTCCTATTTCAGATAGCGTATTGGGCTAAGCGGCATCTCAAAGCGCATGAAATGACGAATAAAATGCACTATTAAGCTTCTACGCTAGGGCGAACAGAGACCCGATTAGATCATTTAACATTATGGTAAATAAAAGAATTCATCGAAATTCTATCACATTTGTACAATTTACGTCGCTCCTATTTCAGATAGCGTACTGGGCTAGGCGGCATCTCAAAGCGCATGAAATGACGAGTAAAATGCTCTATTAAACTTCTAGGGTAGGGCAAACAGAGACCCGATTAGGTCATTTCATATTATGGTTAATTTAAGAATTCAGCGAAATTTTATCACATTTGTTCAAGTTACATCGCTCCTATTTCAGATAGCTTATTGGGCTAAGCGGCATCTCAAAGCGCATGAAATGGCGAGTAAAATGCACTATTAAACTTCTAGGATAAGGCAAACAGAGACCCGATTAGATCATTTATATTACGGTTAATATAAGAATTCAGCGTAATTCTGTCACATTTGTTCAAGTTACGTAGCTCCTATTTCAGATAGCGTACTGGGCTAGGCGGCAACTTATA